>JAODFY010155851.1:0-11023 GCA_027580055.1 Paracaudina chilensis | reverse complement strand
GCCCACCATTATTTAGACCATTTGGGCCCAAAGTTGCTGTGATAATGTTATGTATATAAACATCATTATCATATACCCCTAAGCAAGGAACCATAGTGCCCTTGGGCTCTTGTTGAGAATTAAAATAGATAAGACCCAAAAGATTTGCATGATTTGTTTGTTTTCCATCTCTGTAAATCCATAACAATTTACAAAAATGCCCCGCAAAAGTATAGAACATAGAGTAAGCTTGCCAGGCATCAACCAGGCAAACCAATGTGGGCAAATCTTTTGTGGGATGGAGGGAGACAAAGACAAATGCATGATGTACATTTAAGTTAATTTGCATATGCACATTTTGGCTCCCATTATATCTCTACAATGCTGTCATTTAAACATCAAACAAATTAGCACTGTGATGAACAGATATGTGATTGTAATGGTTGTTATGTTCTCTGTTTGACATCAATATATAAATAATGGATTTGAGAACACTTTGTTGATTTGAAATGTTTTTTTATTTTTTCATTTACTCACCAGGCAGTGAGAGGCAAGCCAGCTAAGAGGCCACAACCAGACTACTTCTTATGATAAGAACATTCTGTACAGATTTTACATCCAACAACCTCATGGAGCCAAAGAGAGAGAGGTCAAAGGTCAATCTAATCCTTCAGAAGGTGTAATGAGGGTTAATCCAGGTCAACCTGAATTAAATTTGAAAGCTTTTGCAATCTTTTGTTCTAGAAGGGACGGAGTGCATTTGTCCATGGATAAAGCTTTAAACTTGAGGTAGACATATCAAAGGTCATACTCTGCTGACCTTATACACATTAAGGATTGGGTGAACCCATAATTGTCTCAAGGGATAATTTTGGAGTGGGTGAGGAATAATGTTTGCTAGCCTACCACATTGATTATACAGAATATTATACAAGACCAAAAGAAACCATTAGCATGTCCTTCACATAACCAGTACAAAATAGGTAACTTCAGGTGAGGTGTTCCTGTTAGTAAAAAAGTACTAAGGTCCAATTTTGATCTCATAGGGACCAGTTAATGTAACAAAGTTTTGGGTTTGCTACCAAAGTGACCAAAATGATGATGTCACAAGGTCAAAGGTCACATCTATTTAACCTTTTCAAAGAGTCACTCCTGAGTTGTAAAAAGACAGTGGGACCAATTTTCTACTGACGTTGGGTTTTGCTCTGGTATCGCCTTCTGTCCATTTGCGTTGTAAATATCCAAGTCATGGCCAAATGTGTCCCAAGGATGCATGATTGAAAGATTTGATTGAACATTTTTACTTGTTGATGAATGAAATGCCAATTTTAAATGTTTATAGTGATTTCTACAGAGGATAATTTGATCCATCTAGATTACAATGCATAGTCAGGGGATTGATTAGGGTGCAGTTGGGGGATTACAGGTCGAGTCAGAGATATTTGCAATGTATTGTCTGGAACTCTCAAAGTTGACATGATAATTAAAGAAACTGGCAAAAGTTTTAGGAGTCCTTGGTTCAATTTAGAAGCATCTGTTGTAATATATATCGTTTTCATTTTTGGAATCACAATCTATGTAAATGTTACTGATTTGTGCACTTACAGTTTGTGAAATAATTTGAATAAATAAGGATGAGGACAGCTGCCCAGACCCACCCCCCTGTAGCCTCTATATGTCAAGAGGCTCGTGTGTCCTTTAAAATGCAGTATTATCTTAACAATATTCCTTGTCCACAGCATTCTCATTTAAAGAAATTCCTTTCTCTAAGTCATGTGACATGTTCTGTACTATGTTTACATTTGGTCTTATTTTTTACGACAGATATCACGACTGTGGTGTTGCATTTTAAAATACCTGAACACAAAGCCACACATTGAATAAAGAGCAAAAGTAGTATGTACAAGCTGGGGCCTTACTGAGATATTGAAAAAAAAACAGTATTTTTTGCTCATATCTGTGACTGTTGTTTCTTGGTGTGGGTGGGGTTGTTGGGTATGCAGTAGCTTCAAGCATGTTCTCTCTGAATTCATTGATAAATACTTGTGAACTGAGAACTGATGAGTACCATTTATAGCATCTATGCTTAATACAAACAAGTTTATATTCCATCTGGAAAACTACTTGAAATTTGTGTTTGATTTGAGTTGATGGCGAAGCCCTTGCTTCATTTTTTAAAGACAAACGAAACGTGACAAAAACATTGTCAGTAACAGCTAAATTTTCAGATGGAAAAGTGTATATTTATATACTTATATTTAAAAATAATAAATATTTATAAGAAATGAGCAAAGAAATGTTACATTTTATTGAATGAGTTTAATTCTTACAGTGGAACCTTGGATAGATTCCACCGGGCTTTGCTGAGAGGTGAGGGGGTGATTAATACTTTCAAAAAGACATTTTGAATGGGTTGTGCTACTACTCATGTTTGGGTGTCCGTTACATTGCTCAGCCAAGTCAAAACCAATGCTGCTTCTCTTATACAAATGTGTCTGGAGGTGGAGACAGTGTTTAGTATGTTACATAACCACTACACCCAATAAGACAAGGTGAGCTACCCAGGACATGGGCCTTATGAGGGCTGTGTAATTTCATCTGGTCATACAATGTTTCATGTAATCATAGATGCCATCAATAATGCATATGTTTGTAATATAGTGGTACTGGTATTTCTCACATTTCTTAGATTGCCCATAATACGAGTTGTTGTCTTTCCTGACCATAAAACAATAAATCACTTGACACCTGTATACACATGTCGGGTCAGGTAAGCAGTTCTGGTTGTGAACAAGGATGGTACAACCAATACCCACCTATCACCCCATACCAGTTGTTGTCCTATGTACCCCCACAATCTCTAGCAGTTTTACCACTATTTATTACCTCACTCCAGAACTTCATATTTCTGGAACACAATTTTTACTATGCCTTTATTAAAAGGCAATACAAGGTCAAAAATTGATCAATTTTGGAATGATAGGCCATTTCAATTTTCAAGCTGTAATTTTACTATTATGTACTACAAATAATGATGAGAACATAGCAGAGTTTTCATCTTAGATTCAACAAGTCTCATTTCAGTGGTAGTGTAAAAGTGTACTTCAGAAGAGTTGGAGTAGTCAAATCAGCCATGGCTTATTTTTACTAAACATATATAGATATCTATCTATATATATATATATATATATTACTATATATTCGACGGTAGGGCGAATACCCCATTGACGTACACACTAAAATAAAACATTAATTCCTCATATACTCCCTAACCTCTGACCCTAAAACTAACAAAAAACAGAAATGGTAGTAAAAACGTTAAGGCGAAACAATTTTTTGCCTTAACGTCAAATTTCCACTCTCCTATTGTTCACTTTCGCCCTAGCGTCGAATCTAGTGATTTATACACACACACACACACACACTTGTTGAGTTATTTCAATTTACTACTAAGGAATTTCACCTTCATTGACACGTCATAGGGGGAACGATGCGAAAACTGCTTATATACTCTACACAGTAAATGCTGCTATTTTATACCTTGACATGGGAAAGACGGAAGGTAGCATTCACAAAGAAATTCTCCTTTCATACCCTTTGCACAATTTTGTAAGTTTTTATTCAGATCGAGGTCTTAATTCGTTTGTCACAGGGTTTGTATAAGTATATATTTTGCACTGATTTGGTATTAGACAGGTTCCCGCGGTTCCCCCATCTACGCCACAAGATATGTTGTGCAATAGCATGTGTCTTTTTTTTTTTTTATAAACGTATCGACTGAAAATCAGTCTAGAGTTTGGATTTCCTCAATGTACTAAATATAAGGTACTAGGGTTCCCTTTCCTCTACCCCAAGGGCACGCTTCTTTTCAACTATATCCCTCGTTCACTGTAAAGCTTCTCACATTGATGTAATTTTCGTTGATTAACTTTTTATATTGATGGCTCTGTGACAAGAACAGATGTTAGAACTTTCCTACATTAAAGTGTGATTTAAGACATATCTTTGTTTCTGTTGTACACTTTTTAGTTCTTATACACTTTCAGTGGTTTTCTTTATCTCAACAACCTCGGTGTTAGGTCGTACTACAACATCATGGTAATATCACAACAACCTTACAGTATTAGGTCATGTAACAACATCATGCTTATATCGCAACAACGTCGCAGTGTTAGGTCATGCTACAACTTCATGGTGATATCACAACAACCTGGCAGTGTTAGGTCATGCTACAACATCATAGTGATATCACAACAAAGACGCAGTGTTAGGTCATGAAACAACCTTATGGTGATTTCACAACAACCTCGCAGTCTTAGGTCAATGTGAGACATCATTGTGATGTATTTGTGTGGTTACAGATTGACTTCATGATGACCTCAGAAATATCATTGCTTGTGAGATCAGCGTGAGGCTCAGATTGAGGTCATTGTGAGTTTGCTGTGAGGTCACATCCTTGAATGGGACACTAATGCATACAGTTTCCTTGTCATACGTAGACCAATTTCGTTCTGATTTTGCGATGCGTACGCAATGACGGCATCATTGCCATTTCTAGGTTGACTTAGAACAGTCATTTGACTTAGAACAGTCATTTCGATGGCGTGGGTTCGAATCCCACCGCTGCCACCAGTTGTAATGTTGGGGCGTGGCCGGTTATAGCGTATAGTAGGAGAGTTTATAGAGAGACAGCAATAGACATAAGAACACACTAGGTCTGCTCTGAGTGAGTTCAGAATACCATCTGTCTTTATTCTATTCTGTTGGTCATACATACCAAGATACATACAAAGCTACATGCCACACATTGATAAACAAATTAGGCATACACAATATACGGATTTCCTTAATAATCATTTTAGCTTCTTACTTATTTTATCTTATATACTACGGCGTTTCTTACTGGTCATTTAAATTCATCTTACATAGGTAAACGTGTTAACATCCGTATCCCTTAAAAGGCTCCCATTAAAGCAATAATCCAGGGTTTGAGGCCTGAGAATTACTCTTCTTTCACCAAAGGATATTTTGGCACTCGTTTCCCTTTTAAGTTATAATTACAATTCTCCTTAAATCTTTTACACCGTCAATCGCCTTATTTGCGACAAGATCAGACCATAATTGTGTGAGTGTTGCATTTTGTCGACGAAGTCCTTGGAACTAGATCACCTATTCGCGAGGTCGGATAACGGCACATTCGCGTTCTGTGGCATGTACAGCATTACTGGAGTGAAACGCGCATGTAGTGCTGGAGTGACTGAAGCACGCGCATGTCATTTTGTGACGTATGGTGTGTACCCTTTACGCGACGTGTATATTTCTTCATTCCTTAGTTTCCATAAATGACTCTTTTTATTTCTAGTTTGATGTTCCATATTTAACGGCACGTCTCGAAGACGTTGGACAATTTTATATATGCCTACATGCATTTTCACAGTTTCACCGTAACATCTTATATTTATGAAAATATATACGTCAACTACCCTCATCAACGAATGCATCTTAACGTCACTAATTATAGATACATCTCGCCGCACAAACTATGCATTAGTTTTCCATATGACTCCTTTGTTAGATCTGCTATGACCTAGTTTCACCAACCACTCTGGAACATCTTGGGCGTTTCTCCGTCTCGATTGATATATGTAAACATGAATATTCATATTCTAACCGTAGCAGACCATATAATTATTTTGAAATAAATACACGAAGCACACACCAGCGAGCATCATCCCTTACACTGTTGTTTTTTTAGAGAAAGATTGTTCGGTTCCTAAGACTAGATATATGGTGTAGTTGTTTTATGTTGGCTCTTTTTTAATGATAGGCGATTTATGATTTATGTATGGGTAGGGTAGGCCTACATACCATGTCATTACAGTGTGCAATTGATTTCGTGTAAAACGTCTACATTTCGCGTGTTACGCTGCTCATGATAGTCTTTAGTACTACGTATGGTATAGTGCTTGATATAAGACATTTTTAATAGTTTTGTGTGTAATATTTATATTCATGAATTTAGCATAAAACGGGTCTGGACGTTTATTGTCATTTCTGTTTGTTTTACGTTTTTCACCATTATCCAGAAATGACAAGGTATTTATTTTCCACTGCGTTAATTATTTAAGCACGCAGTATGTGATTTGGGTCTGTTTTGTCATCACATTCCTACGTGACGTAACCGCTGGAGAGTTTTCTATATGGCCCGCCACAGGTGCACGAGAAAGACGGCTAACAGCGCAGTGACTAGGTCACATGACCTCCTACAGAGAATACAGTACAGTGTACCGCGTCTGGATGTATTTTGTAATTTCTGGAAATGCGTCGGAAGGGGCGGATTTTTTTCACGTTTTCCATCATCCAGAAAAGAAAAAGGTATTTCCTTACTGCGGTATGAGTATTTATCGATAGACGCGGTGTAAAAAAAAATAAAAAAATACGAGGATTACTTAACAGACGCGCCAATGTATCCTTCCAAATTCTGGGAAATTCCGAGGTAATAATCAAATTTTATGTAGCACGATGTGTTGTTTTTGGTTTAAAAAGTGACGTTATTGTAAACATCGTAACATAAGCAGAGAATATATTATCGCTTTATCGTAAGAAATTTCAGCTTGAGGGACATGTAGGGTTCAACATTTTTTTGTAAGAAAAGAGAGAGAAAAAAAGCATTATATGGACTTTGTAATAAACAATTTAATTTAAAGAAAAATATATATGGCGTTGATAAAGAGTGAATTTCTTTTATTACAAGGTTATTTAGGTTAATATCCAACATATAAGCGTAGGCTAGACAGAGATAATATTAAATCTGCGTTAGGGAAGGTTTTGTGATGCCTGCTTTACGTATCCCTCGGCTATGTAGACATTCATCCCTGTCGACTATAATAATTCACATGGACGCGAAGTGTTTATATATAAGACACCGATATTTATTACTCTTTGCCGCCTCTTCCCATAATTAATATAGTCGGCGTTGACTTTACCGCTATCCGTAAGGAAGCCGGTGACCATCAATTATGTTCTGACACGTTTAAAGGAGTGTATACACGCACAAATAAATTATCGTACACATCTCTACCACACATTTACCCCACCTAAATTTACACACTTCATAACCCTTGGTGAACAGGTAGCTTTACATGATTTATCGCCTTTACGCGGCCCGATAAATTCGTGTTCGTATTTGTATCACGTGATTCTATATCGCACACGGTCCTGTCGCATCGTCGCAGGAAAAAAATACAACCAGAGTCCAAAATTTGGCCACTCACCACTTTTGTAACAACGGTCAACCACTTTTGTCACAGCTCACCACTTTTGTCAACCACTCGGTAAACCACAACGGAGGTTACCACTTTTGTTAGCAATTATTGCCCACTTTTGTCACAAATGACTAGATCACCACTTTTGTCACAACGGTCAACCACATTTGTCACAAACAGTTTGGGTCACCACTCGGTAGTAATGATCCTAAATCGAAAAATAATCTTTGTAACTCGAAAAATATTCTTCGGAAAACTTAAAATAATCTTCGGAAATCGAAAAATATTCTTCGGAAAGCGAAAAATAATCTTCGGAAATCGAAAAATAATCTTCGGAAATTGAAAAATAATCCTCGGAAAACGAAAAATAATCTTCGGAAAACGAAAAATAATCTACGGAAAAACGGCTTATTATTTTAAAAATCTTCTACCGACGGCATCCTTTTTCGACATGAAACCAAATCGCAGAGGCAATTTTCAAATGGTAATTCAAAATTTGTAAAGTCGCCAAACCATAGTCTATCAGAGTTGTCATGAACGTCGTTCGATTTATGGATTTCATCCACAGGTGCACCGATGTTTGATGTTGTTGATATCAAATGATTAACGACCCGTGATTAATGATACATTTTATAATCAACTTGTGTTCCTTAAAAAATAACCGCGTACGCAGTGGTTTACGTTCTGTCGTATACATTGTGCGAAAAATTTACGACTTTCACGCCAATGTGGATGAACACTAGAGCCAGGGTTTCACGAAAAACTCACAAGGTTATGACGTTAAACTTTGCATATTTCATAATTTTAGGAGCTTGGAGAAATTGCCCAGGAAAAATTAAATTAAGAACTTTATTCACAATAAGATCTTCTATATTTGGTACATGGGCTTCATAGTTATCTGAAAAATTCTACCCAATTAATAAGACACAAATTTAAGGGTGTTAACCGTCCCCCAAGTGAACTTTCCATAAACCTTCGCCCCATGTTTTGCCCATTTCATGGAAATCATAATCTATACGTAACCTTTGGTCTTTCAACAGACACTGAGGGAAGTATGGCATTTATTTCTTACAAAATTGAAGGCAAGCGAAATATCAAGGTGAGCTGAAGGATCACATACAGGGCTTCTTTCCAATAATTCGTTTGGCATTTTGTGTAACAGTAATTATACAAGTCATGCGCGTTTTGGGAATCTGTTTTCTAGGCCTATATTTGGTATGAAAACATTACTAGCAGCAGTCCAGCATCTTCTTTTGAGCCTGTACGTTTACTTTTTTCGGAAGAGTGGATTGTCTAGCCTTTTTGAGACAGGTAGGGAAAAGAATAGCAGTAGCCTATACCAGCCAGAATTTTTTAGCCCCTTCATGAGCGTTTTAGGAATTTGTTTCTTAGGCCTATATATTTGTATGAAAACATCACTATCGGCATTCCACCACCAACCAAGTTTACTGCGCGCGTGAAAATTTTGGAGCAAAGAATAGCAGTACCAACCAGTCCTTACCGCGCACGAAGCGCTCTAATATTTTGAGCCTCTACGTGTGCTAACTTGGAAGGCCTACACTTTGTAGGAAAAATTCTACCCGCACCAACGCGACTTTACTGTGCGCGCAGCGTTGAAAAATGTTCAACCTCCTATCCATGTAGGTTATTTTATTAACAAAACTACTTCAGTATGTATGTGTCCTTAGATGCTATATTTTGGTGCTATATTTTCCCAAGTTACTTTGTACACATATGTTCAAGAATTTTGATTTACTCATTATTATATTTAATTTTATGTTTTTAATTATTATAATAATAATACTTTTTTAGTTGGTTTAAGCGTAACATTTTCTGAATATTAAAGAATTATTATACCACTGAATGCGTAAGGAGGATGGCGGGGCCTTGAGTTACTAAAACTGGCAACCGATTATTCATTTGCAATTAAGCCGTAGAATAGCTCGTTAAATACCCAAGTCGAGCCATCACATTGAGGTGGATTTCAGAAACATGCGAAGAAGCACACAATGAGCCCGCGCGAAGCGCGCCAAAATCCCATTGTTATCATGTCGGCGACAGGCTAACGTGTGTGGATGTACATATGAACATAACATTGTGCTTAAACGTGTAACCGCCCGCGAGGCGCGTTTGTTAGATGATTTAATTTCGAAGACAAAAATGTTCAGAAAATCAAGATACACCTTATTTCTCCGGACCTTATACAGAATTATATTGGTTATATTGTGACCTTATTAGTCTACATTTGAAATGGGCTATAGAAAACTTAGGGGAGGGGGATATTTGATATTATGTCCCACCTATCTCAAATCGTGGGGGACACGTCCCCCCCCCCCGTCCCCCCTCAGGATTGACGCCCATGCTCGAAGATACTATTCCTGTAGATGATTTTATTATCTCTTTATTTCAAGAGAAAGTACAATCATAAAGAAAACCACAAGCTTCACTATGCAAAACGTTGCCAGATGCTTAATTATAAAAAAAATGAAAATGTGATGAAAAACTGATTTCAAATGTCGATATCTCAACGACCACCCCCCCCCCCCCCAACCACTCAATGCTATTGCAATGGAATCTCCGTCACTGAGTGTAAATTTCGCTACTCTATTTAATCGGAAAGCTGCATTTGTTCACTGGACTATTCGTTTAACGTTGCATTGTATGTGTAGGTTTTGAGGATCTTCTGGTTCGTTTCGATCTCGAATGTTCCTCCTTTATTCTCTCTGCGTGTGTCAAAACATAAAGATACTCTGATGCATTGTAAAATACGTTTTGTGATTCCATTTATCCATTGCCCAATTAGATCGTATTTTCAGAGTTACAGACAATTCTCCGTCAATGCGTACAGGAGATAATTCATGAGTTCTTTTCCTGCGGAAAGCTTTTATTTTTAAAGGATGATGATACCGGCGCTTGTAAGAGTTTACACATAAACACCCCTAAAACTGGCCCCAATCAATATATTAAAAGACCACTTCACTCGCAAGCACATTTCCGTCGTATCCAGACACTCTCATGCCGAACTAATTGCATTGATATTTGGTAATTCAAATAAACCCCTCTGGTGATGCCAAAACGACAGCAGGACTCTTTGTACATACACACTTATGATAACTTCTCGACTGCCCGTGCTCTCTGCCTTTATTGGACCCATGGGGGGAAAACGGGCAATCGTTTATAAAGTAGACCTCGCTAAATCCAACAAGATCTGTCAAATGCTGTCAAGACATTGCGGCAGTTATTGTACTAATTGGCTCATTAACACAATGGGCACGCGTATGAATAAATAATGAGTGTTGAGTTGTTATTTTTTGGCCAGTTTGACACCTCAAACATGACAATATTCTTTTATTGTCGATCAAATATTCTTCTGCGACTTTTTCGTTTTTAATCCATCGTTCAATTAGATGAGGGATGTCATTTGGTAGTGATCTTTAGACATCGGGGCGGCCCGACCAGTTGCCATACGAACGGTTGCGATGGCGATGATATACGTCACGGTTTGTCGGGTCAATGCCAAGTGACTATAAAATGGTAATATATAGTACTATTAAAATTGGTATTGGTCAAATGCTTAAATCCGATTTGGAGCTATTCATTGAAATGGTACATGAAACCTTCTAAGTTAATCAACACATAAATTACTGGAAATAATCTTATTGCGTTCGACGAATTAGCTATACAAGAAAAAAAAAGGTCGCTCAATCTACCTTATCATGCATGTGTTCCACAGATATATCAACATATTTATATATGGCACGTTCCAGACCTTGCAAGTA
>JAODFY010155630.1:0-11029 GCA_027580055.1 Paracaudina chilensis | reverse complement strand
ACTTTGCCCAGATATTACTACCAGCTTGAAATTATTTAGAAATTGATTATTGGATGTTTTATTGCAAATGTCCTTTGTATCGTGTTATCCTCTTTCATCTAAGCCAGTTTTTCCCAACCTGGGGGTAAATTACCCCCGAGGGGTAATGAGCCGAATTTTTCTTATTTGTTATTTAGCTGAATTTTAGTTTGAAATAAACTTCATACAACATCATAGTTTTTGTTTTTTACATAACTCGTCAAAATTAGATTCATATTGAACGTGACAAATAATTATTTATAATAAATAGGTTATTTTTGATCCGCCATAAATAAAAAATCGAACAAACACTTCTTTCCATTTTTATGTTAGTCAGTTAGTGACTAACGGTTAGCCTGACTAACTGACTAACAAAAACAAATTATTTAAAAAATTGTACAAAAAAATCGCAATGGAAGGGGGTCACCCCTCCCCCATGATGGCAAGCTCTCATTCTTGGCCCTGGGGTAATGGGCTATGGAGGATAGACCATTTTGGGTAACGGTTCAAAATAGGTTGGGAAACACTGATGTAAGCTAAGGTTATACCTGTTGGGTGAATCATCCCTTTTTGAAAAAAAAAAAAAAACAGGTAACCTGGACTTATATGCAAGATAATTAGACACCTGCAATAAAGCATCCAGTATTCCTTCATAATTAATTAAGCCCAAGTTTATTTATCTTTTATGGGACGTTCATTTTGGTAAAGTTAAAATACATTTGTATCATGAGGTGATATTACGGGAAACAAATTGTCAAAACAAGAGCCCAATCAATGTTGCTGATCTTATCGCCAAGTCATGTGCAATGTCCGTCTGCACAAATTCCCGATTTTAGACCATAAAATTAAAGTGTAGAAACTTGGCAATGTTATGTAGCTTTTAAATCGAATAGCCTAATGTGAAGAGACAAAATCATTTTTCAATGCAGCTATATTTCGTTCTCAAAATTTATATTTAGCTTGTATCAATGTGCTAGTTATTGACCCAATTAAAAATGTTGACTATATGCGCCAAGTTAAATGTTAATCCAAAGCAGTTTTATAATATGTCCTCAAATGTCCTATAACGACCTTCAAAATTTTCGGCATTAAATGTTGACCAAGTATCATGTGAATCAAACAATGTATAGTAATTTGACCTCAATTGACTCCTGATTAACTACAAATGACCTTCAACAAAAAATTTCAAAAATACAAATATTCCCCCCCCCCCCCGCCCAAAAATGATAATTTCCACTAAAAATGTTTGAAATTTTGATCAAGCTTCACCTTTTTACCAAGTTTAAGAGTAATCGTTCATACTTTTTTGTAGCTATATGCTCAATAATACATTTTTACCCACAATTTACAAAAAATATGATTTTTACCACAAAATTTTATAATGCCACAAAATTGGGTTACTTTAAATAAAAGAGTTTAAGATTTACGCTCAAAAAACATTTTTTGTCCCGGAAATTGACCAAAAAGATTTTGCCCCAATTTGTCTTGATGAATTTGTTCACATGTGATTCTAGCTTAGGTCCTGGCTTACTGATACACCACAAATGATCATATTAATCTAGTTTTTGTACAAATGTAAGTTTTTGTCACATTTTACCTCCCCACCAAAATTGAAAGTATAATCCGTCATTCGGTTTTTGAGATATATCCGAAAAAACATAAAAATGTGACGAACACAGACATGCACAAGAACACACAAAAACGGACAGTTTTTTGGTGTACCCCTTACTGGGCCCCCTGGTACCCATCGCCAGGGTACCCCTTGATGGTCGCTACTCACCAACATCGACCATTTCCATGGCAACTGTTGCTATGGTGATAGGCAATAGTGTGTTGGAATGTTATAAGAATTAAGGGAAACAATCCACAAGGAACAAATTGAGTAAAAGGAGACTGCTTTAAAAAAATAGTTACACGTGTGTTGCAAATCTTCATTTCTGATTCAGCGACAGGTTACAGATACGGACCAGGATATGAGGATGGTGAATATGACATTACAGATGAAGGGTGCCTTGTCATCAATTCATTAAATTATAAAACCACTTATACCTTCAAGTATGCCGACGATGACGGCAATATCTACAGTGAGGCGTTTATGATAATAGGTAAGACTGTAGCCTATTTATATGGTTTAATCTTACGATATTATCTGCAATGCATGGTATTTTCCCTGTGTGGCAAAGCTTTCCTTACCAAAAGCAACAACACCATAACCTGGTTAACTAATTACATACCACAAGCCTATAAATTTAACAGCTTATCTTGCTTGGAGAATCAATGAGAACGAGACCATTCGTTGGACACTATATCATTTCATTAAAAATTATACACTAGGTCTGTAAGTTACAGATGCAGAGGTAGAAAGCCCATGTATCGTGTCTTGGAAGATTTTGCCTCCATATTTCGGTGTCCAGTGTCCCCCACTTAAAATTTTTAAATAGTGATAATATTCTTGACACATGAATCTATTGAAATTAAAAAGTTGCTAGAATTTGTTTCTTTAAAAACTGAATATATAGCCTTCAAAATGAAACTACGCTTACCTCTCATGTTGATAATATCCCCGAAAATTTTATACACGACGAAGTTACTCCATCTGGTGTGAAATTGAAAGATGATTTTCTGTTGCTTTCTGTTACTTTTTGCCTTTCAACCATATATCAACTGAGTTAGGCTAGCAAACAAAGTATAGTGCCTTGACAACTAACGTCAACAAAGTAATTTTTAGCAAATATTTTACCCTAACTTGGTGTTTGTTTCATAAATTAAGACTTCATATTACCATGACATTCTTTCTATGCAAACAACTGATCATCATATATATATAGTTACTGTATTATCTACATTGAAGACTCATCCCTGTTGTATTTGGACTTTAGTATTTATTATGTATACACACTATACAAACAATAACGATTTACCTTGCAGAATGCAATGTAAATTAATTATTTGTATGGGATTGGTAGATGCTATTTAATTTGTTGATTTTGTTTTTAATATTTATTTTTGTGTGATTTGGGTAGGGGGGTTTAGGACAGACTTATATTGCTTTGGATATTAGTTAGGATTTACGTTTATTCTTTCTTTTTACAAAATTCAACCGATTCTGCTCCACGACCTCCTCTGTTATTATTACTGTGTATTTTCGTTTCGATATCGTTACGTATTTGCAATGGTGAACTTTGTTACATTTTGTCTCATTTAACTCAACAAGGAGAGCACAAGTTGCACAAATACTTCATGGAGTTAATTAATTGGGTCTTCTGGAAGAGTTCAGATAGGATTCCCTACCCTTGAAGCCAATGGAAACAACATATAACATTTTTTAGTTAACTATTATCGTTTCATCGTCTTCATGGGGAATGTACCCTTTAGCGTTTTCAACTGAGCCACAGAACAGTGTAATGTAATGTAAATGTAACGCTCAATGCTATCCACGTAGAACACATGAGTGAACATATAGAACTCCTATTTTCACATCTTACAGTCCTATTATAGATGTCCGCTTCAAAAGTAGCAAAATAATATACTCTTAGCTATAATTATTTTTCAATAAATAACCCGTAGTATTCGTTCATTATACTATGTCATCTCTTCATTCGCCACAAGTCATCGTGTCACTATTGTGATGTTTAAGAGAGTAAACAGATGAGCGATGGTTATGATAACGAGGGATTTATTCTGATCACTCTTTGTTGTGAACCAATCTATATCTTGTATATAAGATGGCTGCCGTTTATTTACTTTCATATTGCAGAGGGCAGTATTTACTTTTAGCATTGATGTAAACTAATCAAAACATTACACTAGCGTATGTCACTCCACCCAAAATTACGTCAGGGTGTTAGTGCTCTTCTCATTCCTATCTGTTCAAAATGCGAGGAATCAACCAAGCTCACCTGATAGCAAACTTGAGCAAACTTGATGCTTTGCCATATGAAAACACTGATGCATGGTCACTTTTAATGGCATACACTAACTTTAAAGAGGACTATTGGTTGCAACAAATACAAAAGTGTCATTTTTAAATTTGGGGAGGGGGGGGGGGGTGAACCAAGCATTACATTACAAGCATTAATGCAAAGGTAAAAATTCTCACCCAGGGCATGCTAGAAATATGCTAGACCGGTCAGCTAATTTTTTTGCTATTATGTATGGGGCTTTTGACCAATAAAAAATTACATCTAAGGGATGTATGTGAAATTCTAGGAGGGTGATAGTTCTAGGAGGGAATATTGGGAGGGGGGCATGTGTCATTCATCCACAACCTGTGATCTGTGATGAACTGTGATGAACTGTGATCGCTGCCCATGCATGTGACTTGGCTTAACTGATACACGGTACACAAGTTACATTTATAAAGCGCTTTATGCGACAGGCTTCAAAGCGCAATTTAAACCCTGGTCAACGGTAACTTAATTGTCAAACCCACACTGCTGTGCACTTTCCTAGCTGTTCACGCCTGACATACTGTACTGTAATACAGTGTGTCCCATCATCATGTCCCCCGGGGGACTTCCCAAAGAGCTGCCACAATACAGTATTTCACTATATATTTACAAGTAAGCAGGTACCCATTTACACCTGGGTGGCAAGGAGCCTTGCCCTCTGACCAGGACTCGAACCCTCAAGATTACAAGACCAAAGTCCTAACCACTTGACCACCACTCTACATGGCCTATAACCTACAGTACACCAATAACATACAAGCTTAATAGGTGTACTATTGTAGCAGAGTACAATCAACTCTTTTCGGTGCATATTTGTTATTTTAATTTATAGATCTCTCAACACTGGCATACAATAATCACAATCACCCACAGTATTTTTGGATGCCGCCTGTTTTTCAAAGCAATTTGAAAAGGTCTTCAGTTCGCCTGGTTTGTCCCAGTTATTTTAATATTGTCGTCTAGCCTAGGGGAGATCATGTATGAAAAAGATACTGTTTGTGTACCATAGTTTGGCAATGCTTTTTGAATAGTATACTATATATTTGTTTATTTGAGTAAGAGGGAGTGTAAACGCACAATATACAGCAACTACAGCAGAAGGGTAAAGACGTATTGAATGTACAATGGCTTATCATTTATAATTTTTGTAGGCTTTGTGATGAAATGGATATTCCTGTGATGATCAGTGTTAAGCTCATATAAGGGAATCAATATTGTTCTTTCCATCTAACCTTTGACCCAGCCTTTTCTATAAAGATAACAACACACAAATGTGTGGCATGATTCTTTGCCATAAATTATATAAAACCAGAAAACCAAATGGTTTAGTGTTTCCAATGCCGTTGATGATATTTTATGAAGTAATTAAAGCATAAATTGTTATTGTAATAATGTACTTATTGACAGACAACTGTACCAAGAATGAAGCTGATCTGACATACAGTTGCACTCATGAATATTTATTAGTGACATTTTATTTTCATGTGGCACTGTAACTCTCATCTTCTTATGAAGGTGATCAGACATAGTTGCAAAAAATTGACATTTTAAGAATTTTATTATAAGCCCCGCCCACATATTTATGTCATGGACAACAAAAACAATGAGGCCAATGTACTAATCATGGAGCAGATCTACCAGTTAATCAATATTTTTACAGTTATTCAATATATCATTTTTAATTAAGATTACACATACACATAATACACCAGTGGCGTGCGCAAAAGGGGGCCGGGGGGGCCATGCCCCCCCCCCACCTTTGTGGTCAGTCGCCCGTCAGTCAACTTCCGCCCGCCAGGTTTGTGGAGCTTTGTATGCCTATGGTCCTGCTCATGTTGCAATGGTTAAATGGTATATAATTAACCTTTGTATTTAAAACATTTATAGAAAAAGGAAAAAGGCCCCTGGTCCATATAAATAGCTCAGGACTGATTGAGCTACTATATAACAAAAGTACCCCCTTGTATAAATAATTATACTTTCTTCCAGCTGTACAATATGCAGCCACGTGTGCATGCGACAGGGAACCCATGTAGCACTGTGTCTAAAATATATATCTAATTTACCTTTTTTGCGTGTAAATTTGTAAAACATACAAACGACTGACGTTGTTTACATGTGACATACCTTGTTTGGAACAAGAAGCTCCCAGGCAAACTGCCATGCCTCGGGTGATCTCTGAGCGGCAAAGAGCCACCTCTGTGCTACGTCCTTCACCTCCGGGTTAGGATCGTAGTAAAGCTGCAGAATAGCCTAGAAAAACAAGAACACAAAAAATGTTGCAATTCTTGGCAATTTAAACATTTGTCGGTAACGCAATGTCGGTAACGCAATGTCGGTAACGCAATGTCGGTAACGCAATGTCGGTAACGCAAGGTCGGTAACGCAACGTCGGTAACGCAACGTCGGTAACGCAACGACGGTAACGCAAGGTCGGTAACGCAAGGTCGGTAACGCAAGGTCGGTAACGCAAAGAGAGAATGATACATTCAACAGTCTCACACAGAATCAGCTCGACTACAAACAAGGCTGCTGTGTTTGTATCCTAGTATCTTGAAATGAATTCCACCTCTTGCAAAATCATAATCACTTTATACCTAGCATATTTCCCTAGTGTTAAGTTAATCTGATAAGGTTTTCAGGATTGACCCAAATTACCTTTAAAATCAAGAAGGTTAATCTAATAAGTACTGCCAACTTAATACCAAATAATGGTATTCGATTCTTCCAAGTTAGCCTGATGTAGTAAGTTTTCACACAGCACTTGACACACTTCCATGACTTCTAATTTCTTTTAAAATCTACATTGTACTTAACATGGCTGACCTACGAACCACTAAGGTTTTCAACAAAGTTCCCCCTATTGAGCCTGATTACAAAGTTGTTCAGTGTTGGAATGACCATATGCCTCTTATAAAATGAGTAGGGTCCATCTACTCAAAATGGCGGACCTACACACCAACTATGGGTTTCATCCATGCTTCCCTTATTGGGTTAGCCCGATTACAAGGTTTTCAACACTTAACCCATATCACAGAACTAGAACACAGAGAATGACGTCAAGCAAAGGAAACTGAAGCACCAATAACACTAGGTTGAAACGGCAAGAACATTCCACGCGTAATACAAATATATACTGTGATAATTGCGAAAACTTCCAATAACTTAACAAGATTAGTTATAAAAAATTGTTCCATGTTGGAGGTTATCACACTTACCACAAAGAGCAATATTGGAAATGCTTTGGTTGAATATGTTTGTTTCTCTTTGGGAAAACTATGAAAATATACCTATTTACTAACGTTATGAATGTACATAAAGCCTTAGCTGTATTTTGCCGTATAAGCAAGAGCGCCCTCGCATTTGGCTTGCTTCAATCGGTTAAGTATGTGGGCAATAACACTGTCGTCATTCTCTGTGTTCTATTTCTGTGACCCATATTGATCTCTTAAAAAATCAATAGGGTCCATATACTCAATATGGTTGACTTACATACTATGAGTTTCACCCAAGTTTCCTTTATTGAGTTAGCCTGATTACCAGGTTTTCATCACATAAGCTATGTTGACCTCAAATGAATTTTGACCTCCTTAAAATCAATAGGGTTCATTAATTCAATATGACTAACTTTCATAGTAACTGAGTTTCATCCAAGTTCCCCGTATTGAGTTTGCCCGATCACCAAATTTTCAACACTTAACCCATATTGACCTCCAATGACCTCTGCTCAATATGGCTAACATACGTACCAAGTTTGACTTTCATCCACTTTTCCCCTATTAAGATTACGAGCCTGATTACGAGCAAGGCGTCACATACACTGTACACACACACATACACACGCCAACGTGATTACATAGATTCCTTTTACCTTCGGCAAGGAATCATTAACTATATAATGTTGGTAATGTTTTTGTTTAAAATACAATGAGTAACAACAATTTTTTAAATCAATTTTTACATCATTTGCTTTTGTTGTTGCCTGTTAACAATAGTCATACATAGGTTAGGAATGTTTTTGTTTTAAATATACAAGGCATAACATTTTGTCTACCAGTCTAGATGCAATGGATCATTCTAAAGGCATCATTTAGAGCAGCATTTTGGTCAAATGCTGTGGACAAGTTAAGGTGTGGGCGCTCAAGGGAAAACTTGCCAAAAGGAACATTGCTACCCACTCCCCAACTTTAGGATAACCTTAGTGAATCTTGGATCACGATCATGGTTAACGGTGCACACTTCCTATGTGTCACATGGTATTTTGAAAGGTCACCTAACACAAGTTATTGTTGATTTTAGAAAATTAATTGCTGTCAGACAAAACAAAGCATGGTGGTTATCTTTGGACACTGGTCTTCAAATCCTGCTACCTTCAAAATCTAACACAGCTTGTGTAACTATAACTTTTGATCATTGAACATGATATACCGATTCATAGGCTGTGCAGTTTGTATACTGTGGGGTTAAAATGATCAATATTTAATTTCCATGCACCTATATTTAAAATTACAGAAACTGTATTGAAAATAAGTATTGAAATTGATCCATCTCAAATTGATTCTTTCAACGCTTACATACGTAGGGCCATAGTTTTCACTAAGGATCCAAACCCATGGATATGCAGACTGTTAACATGTATAAAGTTTCACAAACATTTTCTGGGAAACCATTCTTGGAACATTAACCCATATACAATAACTCCAAAACCACCAGTTTCATGCTGCCCCAGGGCACCCCCTACCATTGCAGTATAACCATCATCCCACACCTCATTCTAAACCACTGTTATTACCCATTACATTAATCCCTAAGGTAGTATTTCACAATTGGGAAGATACAGCACAACTAACTACTGTATGCCCCAACTCAATGCAACACCCTGCTGAACCAAGCAGGAAGGCAGTTAGGTCCAAAAAAATAATTGGCATGACTCGGCCAGGTTTGGAACTCCGTGCCTCTCGACTGCTTAAAGCAGATGCTCAATTGGTTCATGAACTTTCCATCCTAGGTCCCCCTTTCCATTCAGTCTCCCCTTCCCCACCCCCTGTTAAGAACCACTGCTGTAACCACTGGACCAGGCAGTCTGCTTTTCCATTGTTAGGCCTACCCTGCATCACCTAGAAATGACTGCATGTGTGACCCAGTTCTTTCATAGACATAGGACTACAGTATATATTGTCCCTTGTGGTTTGGCATAGTTATCACAAATATGTCCACTCAATGGCCTCAGCTCAGATCCTGTTACACCATTTGTCATTGTGGGCAAACAATATCTTTGGGGACCTGTCATATTTTGGTAGTCCGGAACCATTATAGTCATATAACATGACAACCTACCATATAGATATGACAATAATGACAGAATATTTTGTATTTATCCCCAAGGGTAAAAAAGGGTCAAAGGTCACAAGACAGTTCAGTTTGTTAAATTGTTGAATATTGAATTTATGTACAGTACACATGGGATGGTAGAAAAACCCACGTTTGGGAGAATGTGTACACCTATCCCCCTCTGCACATGAATTACTCTATTCTAGTACCCTATTTTTAAATGTACCAAAAAGATTCCACACACAAGTGACAACCAACCATGCATCGATTTGGATACTGCACCTTTGGGTTACAGTTCAATTGAGATCATGGAATTGTACAACTATAGTCCAGTACATAAAAAGGATTGTGAAGTGCCAATAAAAAGCCCTCTGGCATTTCTGATAGAGTAGCATTGACACCTAAGGCTCTGTCACCACGGAAGATGGTCACCAATTAGCTGTCACCAAGGAAGATGGTCACCAATTAGCTGTCACCAAGAAAGATTGATCATAGAATTATGAATATTGTGCTCTCCATTTACAGTACAGATATTAACTAACACTAATGCAACAGCAGCAGAGTCAGGTCAACAAAGTATTCAGTAACAAAAGCTTAACAGTATTATCAGATCAAAAATACAGAACAGAAAACCAGAACCAATTCTTCCTGATAAATTCATAGATCTGGAATATATGTAAAGACCCTATTTTCGTTAATCAAAATGGTTATGTAGCATTCCAGTGAACATTACTGGTTCATGTACATTTAATTTGTGGCCAAGCAAAACCAGTAGAATCTGTCTAACAGATTACATTCTTTCTGGCTAATGATCAAGTGCAATGATTGTGTAAATTTTGTGTGACTTTGTCACAGTCATACATATTTCCTGCGCAATAGTGTGGATAAATGACAAACATCGCATGTCAAGCAGAAATAAACCCAGCTCTTCTCAATCAGGGGTTGAAATAATGGAATTGTATACCAGGGGCTACTTTTGTAAAATAGTACCCCTGCTGCTATGTGTGCTACAGCTTGGATTCTGGGGCTACTGTGTGAACCAGGGGCCAATGTTATCACCCCTATAAAAATGGGGGTGCACGCACGTGGCGCACACAAAAATCGATACTCACAGCTTGAAATTTTCACAAACAAAAAAAACATTCCTGCATTCTATCAATTTCACAAGACACTTTCAACAAAAAACAGCCCTGTGAGAAACTTGTTAAATGTTCTTCATATATATATATCCCTTTGTTGTAAACTTTTTCAAGACTCACAAGTCACAATAATCTTATATGTGCTTGAAACTAGATCAATGTTTGACACACTTAATCCGACCTTAATCCTGCCTTTCCCATTTCACCTCAATCAACGAAGCCACCTCCCCATGCCCTACAGCCATTACTCAATCCCAAACATCTCCATCCACCCTTTAGAACCTATGCCACCTCCCTACATTAGAACGCATGTTGTATCAAACATTACACACCAAGTTTCCCCCACAATACTCTCTCACGTCGCAAAACATTGTGCTAAAATTCTCAGTAACGTTATTTTCATTGTCATTTGCGAAAGAAAATTGCACCTCTGATCATGCACTTAAGAAATCATTGCTTATTACACAACACAAATATTAGTGTGCATCTACAACCCTCGACAAAAATACATTGGACACCCCGCTCCCCGTATCAATGTTGCCGGTTTTGAACACATTTTGGTACAACATTGACTCGGGGATGGGGGCGCGC
>JAODFY010155519.1:0-11031 GCA_027580055.1 Paracaudina chilensis | reverse complement strand
TAACTTCAGGCTATATATGTAATGTTAGGCCTAACTTCAGGCTATATATGTAATGTTAGGCCTAACTTCAGGCTATATATGTAATGTAAGGCCTAACTTCAGGCTATATATGTAATGTTAGGCCTAACTTCAGGCTATATATGTAATGTTAGGCCTAACTTCAGGCTATAAATGTAATGTAAGGCCTAACCCAACCTAACATTATTTGTGCTCAGGGGTTGTGGTTGGGAGGTGAGGTAGTGAAGAGGATAACGTAGCGTGCACTCACCACATATTCAAATCTTTCTTCTTCCTCTGTAGGAGCTGATCTATTCGATGTAGACAACGGTATTCACGGTGGACTGTCCAGCCCGCCCACCATTCACTTTACTATAATATTCAACACATTTGTACTCATGCAGTTATTTAATGAAATTAATGCAAGAAAAGTCCACGGAGAACGAAACGTTTTCACTGGAATTCATAGAAACTTAATTTTCCTAGGTGTTGTCATAGGAACCTTGATTGCTCAGGTGAGTCCAATAGTTTCTTATATTTTCATTCAGGTAGGCTGGGTACATTAAAAGGATGGTCTAGTGCAAAAACGAAACTTTCTGATGAAAACGAATATGGTGAAAGTTCCATTGCAATAGCATTTTAGGTTGACCAGATATAGACTTTTTAAATCAGTTGACATTCTGATCAATTTAATTCTGGCAACATTTGTGACATCCCACATGTACATTGCAACCAGAAGAGTTTTGTTTTTCTTCATAAATATAAGTTTTAATATTTCTTATTTTTATACAGAATCTTTCAGCAACAATTGCTTTTAGATTTTCTCCTTTTTTTTTTATATCAGATTTCATTTTTCACTGCACTAATTCAAGTGAGTGTGAACCACCCACCTCACCACCTGTAATAACTTATGTAATTAAATGACTAGTCTGATACAACAACCAACATGTAATAACTTGTGTAATAATGTATGCTCATTTGACATGAGAAACATAGGAAGATGAAATGGTAACAATAGTTGTTTGCTGTGTATTTCCACCTAATGCTATGTAATGTAACCTGTCGATTATTTGTAGGTGTTACTAGTGGAATTTGGCAGCATAGTTTTCGACACGACCGGCCTAAGCCTGGATGAGTGGCTCTGGTGCCTGTTCTTTGGTATCGGCTCGCTGGTCTGGCACCAGGTCATCACCACCATTCCCACCAAGTGGCTCCTTCCGCACATCTGCAGCTATGGCAGCAGCGGGGACGATGAGCAGCTGCCCACCATCACGGAGATCGAGCCTGACCAGCCAGACGTCCGGGCCGAGAGGAAGCGGGCCCAGATACTCTGGATGCGGGGCTTGACCCGCTTGCAGCAACAGGTTAGTCTTAGTTCTAAATTGTCGGTAGCCTTGCTGTGAAGGAGGGGCATAGCCATGGGCACCGGAGCCAATACAACTACCGGACAAGCATTAGTTAGTATATAGGAGGATGAATATTAGTAAATGATTTGGTTATTAGGCTGTCTGTAGGTTGTTGTGTAAGTTATCCTGCAGTTAATGAGGTCACTACCAATAGCAGAGTCGGGATCTTGTGTAATGTCTGGGGCCCCAAGTATAACCCTACAAACTATGCTCTGATTATAGACAATACACATGATACTATTAGTAACTCATTACATGGTTAGATTGATTGGAGCTGAGTTGTCACTATGTACTATTAGCAGGGTAAGAATATTACCACCATGGCCCATTATAACCACCTGACAAGCTATAGATTGTATGTAACAGGTAGAAACAGTTTAATATTAGTTCTCCTGCAGCTCACTACCACCACAGCCAAGTACAACCACCTAGCAAAGATATACATTGTATACAAACCGTTTAATGTTAGTTCTTCTGCAAATTCTGAATGTATATAAAGGATACAAATGGTTTAATACTAGTTCATCTGTAACTCAATAGGTCACTACCAATAAGCCAATATCACCACAGCCCAATACAACCACCTGGCTATTAATTGTCAATTGCAAGCTATAAATTGTAGATACCATGTAAGCACCATAGCTCAGCAGATCAACCTCCCAAGTACAGCTACCAGACCAACCACCCAACCTGATATTACATATGGCTCTAGAACAACTACCAGACGAACCACCCCGACCTGATATTACATATGGCTCTAGAACAACTACCAGATGAACCACCCAACCTGGTATTATATATGGCTCAAGTACAGCTACCAGACGAACCCCCCGAAGACCTGATATGATATATGGCCAAGAACAACTACCATATGAACCACCCAACCTGCTATTATATATGGCCTAACACCAACTACCAGATGAACCACCCAACCTGATATTATATATGGCACAAGAACAGCTACCAGACGAACCACCCAACCTGATATTATATATGGCACAAGTAAAGCTACCAGACGAACCACCATACCTGATATTATATATGGCACAAGTAAAGCTACCAGACGAACCACCCAACCTGATATTAAATATTGGTAGATATAGTTGTCCCATCCCCCTAAATTTTATTGATAAACATATCCCCCTTGCATACTTCCCATGCAAAGTTTTTACTTACATTGGCATATATATTGACATAATGTAGGATTCCTGGCTTTTGTGCTTGAACTACAGTGTAATGTCCATGTGCTCATGAAGGTACCATTAGCATATTATATATGAAATTGTATGCTGCTTTATTAAGGATATTATCCGTGGCTTAGGTTTACTCATTTTCTGTGGATGCATATAACAGCAGTGCAAATGCTATAAATGCCTAATTCTATGCATAAATTTTCTTTCATTTTGGCATGTTTAATTTTTTTCTCAGGGGATAGGGTGGCTTGGTCATAAGTTAAGAAGTTAATCAAATGATGCAATTTTCAACGTTCATCATCTATTGAAACATCTACAAAGTACTTCAAATAGCACCAGTCCTATTGACAATGCCAAATGGAAATAAACAATGTTAATTTCTCTCAAATGCTCATTTCTTGATTGTCTTTCCCCATATTTTCTTTTTAGTTTTAAGTGAGCATAGCATTGCATTGCATTGCATATTTTGATTCTGATGTGTTTGCTGTATAATTCATTTGTTTGCAAGCTTGTAACTCTTGTAATAATTTTAAAAATTCCTAAAATTTTCCTAAAATAATTGATGTAGGGGTTGGAATTTGTTTTACTTTTCTCATCTGTAGGATCCCCCCCCCCAAAAAAAAAATGGCTACCTTTGAAGGATTGAGTAATAGATTGGTTTCAATTGGTTCTTTAGGGTTGGACAACTCTCACCCCGAGTATGCTAGAAATCTGCTGGACTGGTCAGCTCATTTGCATAGACCAATCACATACTTCATGGGGAGATCTGAAATTCACATTGGCACCAGACTTTTGTATCTTTAAATTGAATGCAAGGGACATTGGGTGCCATTGCTCTTCAAAAGTAGGAGGGGGCAGGGGACTGGGGACAATCTAAAAAAATTACTGTTTTCAATGGGGGGGGGGGGGTAGCATTCTCAAAAATTCAGGTGGGAAATGTCCCCATGTGTGTCACCCCCTCCCCTTACCTGGTATTGGTATCAATGCAATGTGTAGTACACTTCAGAAAATGGGAAATTAATTAGCCTGCATCCAAATGTTACACTGAGGGAGATTTTCCATTTGGTTTCTTTTGGATTTGCCATGCTATTTTACCTATTTTGGCATATATGGTGTGACCATTTTGCTTGATGCTGGTGCAACGGGCCATAAATTGGCGGAATGACCTATTGCAATTATCTATGTGTAGTACAATGATGTAGAAATTCATCCATAGAATCTAGGAGAGGAAATGTATAAAATTAGAAAAATATGGGGAAATTTTTTTTTCTATACAGTAAGAAAGAATAAACAGTACATATGAAGCACTAGGAGATACAAACCTTTGCAAGTAATGCATTAATTAAATTCAAAACCTTTGTACAATGGAATAAATTGTAATGATATGGAACACCATCTGAGAAAGCATCCTACATTTTCCCTTAACGGGCATGGTTTGGGGTGGGTAGGGGGATGGGGGAAAGATGTCTGATTCTGTGCATGCTATCCTAAAGATACAGCAAGGTTTCTTGAAGGGATGAAATGAAACACAAAGTATTACTTGAAACATTTGCTAAAACCATTTCACTTCTTCTTTGAGTCAAGTGCCATGAATCAAACCCCATTCGGGTTACATCCCTGGATCGCAACCTAGGTACTTGCGCGTGGGTGAAAGGCCTGGTTGGGCATGCCCTCACCCACTTCAACTGTGGCACCCTTCAATTTTTCCCACAGGGAGTGAGCGAGGGTGGGGAGGTTAGGGGTGGAACCCCCAATCGGTGATGGTGGGGAGGTTGGTCCGGATATGTCTTAACATTGTGCATGTTGTGTCATGGTTTCTTGGCCCGACGGTAGCAGACGTTGTGGCGTGGCTGATGTTGATGTCTTTGGATGTTGCGCCTGCCTGGCTTTGTTCTCCTCGCCGCCTGAGCAAGTCTCGTTGGGCATGCATGATTCCCCCTGCACTACGAAGCACCGACACCTCATTCTTGCACTTTCTCACTCATTAACACTCCATACACCATTTGTCTAGTTCAATAATACATTGCCAATCATATTTTGTAAAACAGAGGTTTGAAAATCTTTCGGCAGAGAATGTGGATCATTCACCTATTTGATTGACACATAGCATCATATATCAACCAAATTATTTTAACTTCATTTTGGCCTACTTAGGGATAAAAAGTGTTGCCCTTATTGATATGGTTAAAGGGAGGCGGTAAGAAATACAATTGTACAAAATAAAATGAATGAGCTAGTTATTTTATTTCACCAAGCTTGGCCAATGGACTTCATTTGCTTATAACAAGGTACAATAGATTTTTGGTTTCTGTGGCAGCATATTTATTGAAATCACATCAAGGTGCAATAAAATGGGAACAATTTTTTTTTTTTTTTAAAGACTTAACCAGCATACTTGCAAGAAGCATTTTCACTCACTAGGGGGTCAGCTACTCAAAATGGGGGTAGGGGGAATTTCATTTGGGTTGTTTAAGGTTGTTAGCTACATTTTAGGTTTGTATGCTAGTATATGAAGAAATGATCCCTTGAGTTTTTCTCATTTTGCATAGTGCTTACAAAATTACTCTTGAAACTTCCTGCTAAATTGCTTTAATAAAACGATCTATTTCTCATTGGGTGAAGCTATCATCACAGTATTTTGTTTTTAGATTTGGTGTATGTGATTCCTTGCTTTATTTATTTGAAGAGCTTCATTGAAAAAAAAAAATACAACTTTTTGATCTTTTTGACTCCTGCTTAATACTGATTTACACAGTTACAGTCTTAACGCTGCACATATCTGTTGCATTTATGGGACATAATCAATTTTATACTAGAGAGGTCTTTTGTTTTTTCTTGAAAAATATAAATTCTTGGATTGGCTGCCTATGAGACTTGCCCCCCCCCCCCCATATCGTAAAAGAATGTTTTTCATTGCCACTAGGCACATTGATTAGCAACTAATTATCCCAACCTCTTGTGGTTGACGAACCTGCATTATGCTCTCAAGGAGGGAATGCAGGTTTCCTTTCACGCGATTGAAACACGATAAAGGCACTGTTTGAATTTGCATCACACATTTTTTCATCGTAGAGACTATGGAATGTTTTGCCTTGTACGATGATCTATTTTGCTTAGCCTAATTTTTGCAAGTATAGCCTGACTACCATCCCTGTACTAACCACACTGTGCCAGTCTTTGAAGTGAATGTATGCAACTGCCTGGGAAGTGACTCGTAAATGCATTTTTATTAAAATCGCAAGCTCTGAGTAAAATCAATCATTGAATGAATGAATAAATATTGTAATGATTTGTTTTTTTATGAAGCATCAATCTCAATATATTACTATGATGCCTGTTGTCATGACAACCATGGAAATTTTGGGGGTGTGAGGTGTTGTAGGGTATGAATTTAATTGTACATACCAGGAATGTTTCCAGTTCTGGGATATCAAAACACATTAATGGAATTCCAAATATTTCAAAGGTATTTTGAACATAAGCTCTTGGCCCCCCAGAAAGTCATCTTTTTACATGACTGTGCAACAAATGGTTACATAATATTATTATCGAGAAGTTTTTCTGATTGCACTTTGCTGATTGCATTTTGTTTTATATGATGAATGCAAACTTGTTTTAGTGCAACAGGTTTTTGAATCATAGTCATTTTTGGTCGTAGTAGTAATTTAGGTTTAATGATTGTTACATGAGCAACATTTTAAAAGAAAACCACTATTTTGGGATTGCCCAACCCCTAAAAGCCTCCGAAGTGAAAAATTTATTTTATTTCATTGATGGTGGATTGTCTCACCACTCTATCTATATAACTACAAGTTATTTGGTATGTTGCATTAATTTTTGGTTATTGATGAATAATTATTGATTACGTGGATCAATTATCGATGTTAAATTCACCTCAGAAATGCCATCCACTTCTCATTTCCTTCTACCCTCTCATTCTTTTTTTTTCCATCTACCAAACACTCCTTTCTTTACATCGCTATGGTAACACACAACGCTATGGTTTCTCCCTCCTTTGGGGAACAATAGTCACAGGCAGTGAGTAGCTGATCTTTCATTGTAGACCTGTCTTGGTCAACCTTTGTGTCTCTGTGTTTTTCATAGCACCATTCCCCCCCCCCCCCCCCAGTTTTTGCAGCTCTTTGAGTTTGAAGTCGCCACATGTTTTCATTCAAGATTTTGACATGATGATAAAATTCCCCCACTCGTTCCCTGAACAAGAATCCTGTGGTGTATCACATGTGTTTTGCATGTACAATGTTAGCATGCATCCTGTATTTTGTGTCATATGCACCGTCACCCAATAGGTATCTGTGTAACTTTTGTTCACTTAATATTCATTACAGTCAATGTTCTCAGGATATGCTTCTGCTGTAGTCGATGACATGGTCAGAATAGCCATAGAGAAAATGCCTAGATTCTCAACTGTAGTCTGTACTGCATAATACTTGTTTCAATTAATAAAGCAAATCCCCCACCCAGTGGTATGAAATTCCCCAAATTGTCTTAGCCAGGTTATCTACCATGTGACAGTGATAAGTTATATATTAAACATCTACTATTAAATGCACTCTGCATTTTTGTTTTATTATTTGGGGGGGGGGGGGTTGTAGTAACTCCAAACTAGAACAAATTGATAATCCTTGAATTCTTTGTTGTAGTAAAAAGTCATATTCTCACAATATTCTGCCATCTAATCCAATAGTTTTGGCTGTTAGAAGGATGGCGTCATCAGTTTGTTTAAAGCAAATAATAAACTAGAAATCTTGCATCAATATATTCTCTCAGAATTTCCTCAAATGCCTTCAAAAAATGCATAATGTACATAATATCTGTTATTTTTGGTCTTTGTGAGTGTGGTTCACAGCATTTTTCCTGTATATGCCTCAAACTGTGTTTTGTAGTCAGCAATGAGCTGTTCTTTCGAATTGTATCATGTGAATAATTTGTAATTGTTCATAATCCCGATGATAGTCAGCAAGAGAGATACATTAATAATTATAACTCTTTTCCTAATTCCCCCCCCCCCATTGTCAGTGGTGAGGTTATCACATCAAATTTTACCTTGTGTCAACAACAAAGCCTGCCCCCACCCCAAGTATTGTTAAAGTTAAAATTAAAACACCTTTTGTCCTTCCTCCACCCCTAAAAAGTAGACTATTCCCATCTCCCCTTAAAAAAAGTGCTGTCACCCTTTGTATTAATATTTTTTCATATATAGCTGTTACCAGAAATGAAAGAGACGAGCTACGCTCTTACTTCATTTTCTTTTCAAATTCATTTTGTTTATTTGTTTGCAGTCTTTTACCCCCAAAAATCGCAACGATTTTTCCTCCTTTAATTAAGATAAAGAATGGCTTTGGATTGTTAAATTATGCGAGCATTTTGCAAGCCATTTGTATTGAATAGGTCCATCCCTGGAATAGGTCACAACACTGTTATCGCATACTTTCGAAATGTTTCATTCAGGATTCAAAAGGCAAGGGTACAATCTTCTACTTAAACAAAGAGCCGCATTCCATGGAGAAGGTTAGTCCGCATGCATGCCTCCTGTCTTTTGAGAAGTGCCCCCAGTCGGCAGGAAGTTTTTTTATTGCATTAAAAGCTCACAAATTTGCACCGTGTGTACGGTTCCCTCTTTCCCTGTAACCCTGTGATATGCAGCAGCTTCCAGCTTCACTACGTGTTGGCGTGTCAGTTATTTGCAGTGAGGGCAGCATGGTTGGGGGCGCCGCATAGTCCGGCCACATATATGCACATCCATTTTCGGAAAAAAATAATCTTTCACGGAACAACACAATGGGTTTCATGGATGCATTGTGATTGTGTTGGTCAGTGTGATCTACCAATGATTTATGGACATTTTCGAAAATGTAGAGTTAATGTGAAAGAATGTTTGGGAATTTTTTATTAAAAATGTTATAGCGAAGACCAGAAACTAATCTGGCTCTTCTTATTTTATTAATGATTATGGCCACTATAGTGTTTAAATGCTGGGCAATGTTTGACGTCCCTCAGGGAATCAAAGACATTGTCTTTTAAGTGATCTCAAAGTGACTGATGTCCCAGCAAAGTGTCTGTTGGCGTAACTTTGTGGGGGAACACAACATTTTGATAATTTGTCATGAGTCTTTCAAAAAATCATGATATTTAAAAAAAAAAAAGATTCTTTTTAAAGGTTCATGATTCTTTTAAAAAAAAAATCATCAACCTTGGAATCATTCATGATAGATGATTGTGATGGAATCTGTGAAGTGAATTAATTAATGCTGAATCCATGGAATTCATGTCCATTTACAACCATTGTAGAAAAAGGTTTTCTCTTAGACTGTGTTTGTTTATGAAAACGAAGAGAGCCCAAATTGTATTTTCTCTATTTTGTCAAATGGATGTGGGATTTCCAGCATCAATTGAAGAACAATATTTTTTTTTTTTAAAAGTAGCGAATTTACATCATTTTCCGGTGACACCGAAAACTCACAGATTCCTAATTTAATGAACACCATGTTAGTGAACTTTCTTACTAAGGTGTTTAATGTTGCATTTGAAGTTACTACAACATGGATGTGTTCATTCATACTTTCAAAAAGTGTTCAACTGAGCCAGTTGATAATCTGACCTTTTGGTAGTTTTTGCTACTTGCAAACCCACCTTCAAGGATTTTTTTTTTACCCCGGGTTAAATAAGTCATTCCATGATATCCAATGAGTTGATAATGATATGCAGTCACAGGCCAACTTGGAAGTATGCCTTCACAAATTCGAATAAACAAATCTTCATTGTTAGCGGAAGTTTCCCAAACAACATGAAAATAAAGGTATACTAATCTAAACTGATGAATTTAGATATGAGTTTCATTAGAGGATTTATTCCAATCAAAGTCACACAATTTGTATCCAGTATTTTTATTTATTTGTTTTTATATATATATTTTTTATATTCAGTTTTGGTAAACGATTAAACGACAAAGGCGGTATATTTACTTTAGCAGTGACAAGAATTCCACTCCCAGCATGCACAATCGAAGTCATGAAACATGTCTATTTACACTACGTTTATGCTACATATTGTTTGTGTGTGTGTGTATGTTTGTTTGTTCCTGCTATAAAGGTACATGTATTATATCGCGTGACGTGCAAGATGTGCATGTCTACTGTCACCTAAGATGTTGTTATACTTCTGTGTGAAGTGATTCTCTATTCTGAAGTGATTCTCTATTCTGTGTCAATGTTTTTAACGATGTTGTTGCATATCAATCAAGAATATGATTTGGTGACTGAATTTTACCGATAAGCATTGGCAGCAGTTTTTCATTCTTCAAATTGCCCTTTGTGTCAATCTTAATTTCAGGCCCTAAAAATAGGCCAATGGCTTGTTTGGATAGATTAAGCTCTGGTATCCATCCAGATTAGGAATAAACTTCTAAGCTTAAGCTACTTACAGACACAACATGCTTTTGAATATAAAGTGAAAATCAATTTTATTTTCACAGTTGCCTCTCAAATACCTTGTCAAAGTCATCAAGCACCCCTACTCATTCTGCCAGGAATAGTTCAGTGGCAACTGAAGCTGAAAAATTACACTCAGTAGTGAAAGTCCCATCCTATATATTTTATATTTATTAATTTCCTCCTCCGTGTGATATCATATAAACAGTAATTACAAGTTGGAAATAATGCTAATAGCATGTACGGTGGTTGAGATATTGATTTTCAAAAACCACTTTAAACTTTAATTAAGCATCTGGCAACATTTGTGATGTCATCAGAGCACTTTTGCTGAGAAACTTTGTTGTTATTCTTTACATTTCCCATGCTATTTGGTTCCTTGCGTAAGCAAAAGGAACCTATGTAGTCAGGTTGGCGTGTGTGTGTGTGTGTGCCGCCTGGGAGCGCTCTAACTCTATATTTGAAAGGTGCATGGAAGTTTTGGGGGCCCTATTGTTTTGGGGGCCCACAAAGGTCACCTAAGGTCAGTTATGGTCAAAAAACCCACAAAGGTCACCTAAGTTTTGGGGGCCCTATTGTTTTGGGGGCCCACAAAGGTCACCTAAGGTCAGTTATGGTCCAAAAACCCAAAATATTAAAACTGCAATAAGTCCCAATGCGACAAGGTTGATATTTTGGGACAAGTTATGAACGGGTTAGGGGAAAAGTTTCAAACTTAACAGTCACATGATCCAAGGTCACCAAAGGTCAATTAATGGTATTTTTGCGATAACTTGAGAACAAATTGTCTACAGTGTGAACAAGCAGGGTGAGATCATGGATTGTTTACATACAAAGATAAGGGCATCACCTACTGAAGGGGGAAGGGGTCAGAAGGCCACAGTAATGATACCACAGATTCCAAATAAGCTGAGTGAGAATGCTGAATCATTATGACACAACTCAAAACTAGTTTTGCACCAAGCATTTGAACTTGCACTTCCAAAA
>JAODFY010155408.1:0-11031 GCA_027580055.1 Paracaudina chilensis | reverse complement strand
TGGTGCATCTACCAGTCCAATATGACATTGATCCAACATGTCGTTGTTGAGATATCGTGTTTACGAACAAGCTGTCATATCACACACACATGCACACACTTAATTCTCATGCCAAATCTGGTACCTCACTGCCATAGTGGTCCAGATAAACCTGTGGTGGTATAAACTTTTATTATACCCCACTTGTTGTCTGGCACCTTCCTGCACCTTTTTTACAAAGCTTCCTTAAGAGTAATTTGTTTGTTGACCACGATCAATGAAGGTCAGAAAGTGTTCTGAAAGGATGCAAGTAGCAAAAAAAAAGGATGATTCTCAATTGGCTCAGTTGAACACTTTTGAAACGATGCAACTATAGAAACAGAAATTTTGCTAACTCGTTCATTATATTATGATTCTGTGAGTTATCATTGTCACCGGAAACTCATGTGAATTCGCTACTTGCAACCCCCACCTTTAACAGTTGCACTGGCTAAGCAAGTTAATTTACTTATGGCAAACTTTAAATTATCAAGCAGTGAAAAAAAAATTAATTGAAAAGGTTAATATTTTGGACCAGTTCTGTATAGATAATATACTAAATTCCAATCATATGCAATACTCCTTTGTCTACCACTCAGCTGCATATAGAGATGAATATAAACTATCAGGGCTTGAACACAAAGACTGTAAAATCACTTCCCTCTCCCCCCAAAAAAAATCCCCACCCCTTTTCCTTGTCCACTCAAGATTGGTCAAAGCCCCACATGCATCAGCAAATGATCTGACCTGATGAGTCTGATGAGTCTAGCAAAGTTCTAACATATGGGGTGACTCTTGTTCACTTTAAAAGAGGCGGTTCTCTGTTTTAATTACAATAAATACTAAAGTTTTTAAAATTATTTACGTATAATTCATCAATAATGCATTATTTCCTTAATTAAAGCTGCTCTGTCCAATTCAGTACCTAATAAGAATTTTTCCACAAAAAATAAAATAATATATGAATCTACCACCCCAAACTAACTATCCTAGCATATAAACAAATTTGTCCATTAAATACAGAGTTACCATATTTCTCTGAGATAAACATGAGGGAAGATGGTGTAGGTAGAGGTTAATTAAAGGGAAAGGAATAATCCTCTCACATGGTTTAGTTTTTAAAATTTATTTGTTGGTCTTTTTCATGTTTTTCTTTCGATATAAGGTCTTATTTGGGTGCTCTTAGTAATCTAAATAATAATCTGGAGTTACAGCTACTTTTTTATTACTAAAAGCAAACTCTTCTTGACCTATAACCTTGCTCATTTAGCAAATTTAGCATCATTAACTACAATTCAAATATGACATAAAATATGACATCAAATTACCCCAAATAAATGACCTTGAATCCTGCAGAGACTTTTTATGGTTTGTTAAACGTTTTATAAAAATAAACCAATCCCTGGCTTAAATGAACATTTCTTAAAAAAATTCCCCTAAATGACCTTTGACCTCAAATTCACAAAGGAATTTATGACCTGTTTTTATGTTTAATCAAAATCCACACATGGGTGTGGGTAATAAATGTGCAATAAATTTCTCAAAATTAACTCTAAATGACCTTTGACCTCAAATGTCTGAACACCTTCAAATAAAGCACTCTTAATGGATATTGGGTATATTTGGATAACATCCATTGATTTTAGTGGGAGAAGCAATTGAGAATTTTTTTAACAAGTTATCTGAAATGACACTTTGACCAAAAAACAAATTCACCAAAATGAAAGCATTAATGTTAACTGTAATATCCATTTTCGCTTCTTTAAAATGTGAAAAGGCAGAAACATAAACAAAACTAATATACATTTGATCCACCACAGCTCACAAAGCAGAAGAATTCTCCAAATTAATTTGAAAGCCTGCCATTTTTTGTGGTTTACACAGCCAAGCAATTACTCTCACCCAGAGCAAGGCTAGATAGAAATCTGCTAGACCTGTCAGCTCATTTGCTGTTATATATAGGCTTAAGCCCATCACAAATTTGATGGGAAGGTCTGTGAACTCAGGTGTGGATCCAGGGGATTCGAGGTAGTCTGGAACCACCTGCTCAAAAAAAGATTATTTTTTCCCCCCAATAATTAGTGGCTGATATTTGCACATTTAAAACCCAACAGCCTGGGAAAGACCTGTGAAGTGCCATTTCCTGAAATCTAGGAGTCATTTTTAGCAAAAATTGTCATGCTATGTGCGAACCGATGGTCAGGCTATGCTTAGATATTCAACATTTAGAGAGAGAATCATTGTACACCATTATTAGAGTTTATTCTGTATTAAATAAACAAGTGCATAATTTGTAATCCTTGCCTGAATACCGGGTATTGCCACTATAGCATTAATACAGAACTTAACATTTGCTATTGTCCTTACAATTTCCATGTGTTTGTCCCATTGAGTTGTTCTTCACTGTTTGGTACATGGTGACCCCAGATTATGGTTGTCCCCCACCCAAAAGAATACTGATCTTACACTCATTAAATTAGCTTAATTCAAAGTTGGCATTGTTCAACCTCCATTGACCTAAGATGCAACCTTTTACCCTCACCAAAAAGAACATGGTTCTTGTAATCAATTTGGTAAACCTTTATCCCAAAATGGTCTTATAGATGATATTCATTCACCTTGTTGAGTTCTTGTTTTTTTGTCAATGTTTTCAAATTGTTTACATATGTTGACCTCATATGTGACAATTAACCCAACCAAAAATTAAAAGGGATATGCATGTATAACTATATATAAATAATCAAGTCAGCCTTGTCAAGTTATATAGAGTTCAGTTTATGATTTCTCTTGACCTTGGATGAACTTTAACCTCCACCAAAATCAATAGTAAAATTCATGGTAAATCTACATGCCAGTTACATTGAGTTACTGCATTACAAGGTTTCTGCTGTTTTGTATATATGACCTAAGGTGATCTACCCCCCTCCCACTCACTAATAGTAACATCCATGGCAAGTATTAGCTTCATTTAAGTTGGTCGAGTTCCAATTTGCATAAAGGCACCCATAATTGTACAAAAAAATTGAAAGGGAAGGGGGAATCCCCACTAGGGCTCTACATTAGTGCTTGCCTGGGGCACACAATCCAGTCCTAATGTGGTTGAATTACAAATTATGTTACAATTTTTGGTTTGTTAAATGAGGGCAAGTGACAAACAAAAATCAAGGCAAGTGAAAACTGGGGGGCCACTTGCTCGGTCTGGTAAGTTCTTGATCTTTGAAATGTTATTTGTAGAACCCTGCCTGCCCATTAGATCCCTCCCCCAGGACACAGATCAATAACAATTGTTGCCCCCCACCAATCAGGGTCCATTGTTTTTATGTGATTGGACTGAATGATGAAAACATTTGTAGCTCCAGCTCTGACAGTACCCTGCAGACAAACTATGCATGTTCATTGTCAGCACAGCACTATGTTCATTGTCAGCACTTTTGTGTTGGACAATGAGTGTAAAATCTTGTTGGGGGGTGGGGGGGGGGGGGTTGGCAAGACAAAAAGTTAGGGGAAAATGCCATGACCCCCTTGCACCACCACTGGTTGTACAGACCCATCAACATTTTGGTAGTTGGATGACTGGACAACTATAAAATTCCTTCACTGGTATGTTGAATAATCCCTCGATTCTTAATTGGAAATGGTAGAAAGACTTGATTGTTATATGAAATGGTACAGGATCAAACTTTTGCTAATTTAATTTATTCAATTGTAAATCATGTAAATTACAGTGTCTTCAGTCCTTAGATGACCTCAGATGACCTTCAAGGGTACAATATTCAGTGCATTCTCTCCATTGGCGGGTCGCCAAAGAATCCCATCATGCAGCAGTCCTTCCTGCTCCATCTGTGCCCACTCATTGAAACAGGAAGGCAATAAATCAAGTTCTATTTGCAGTGTAGTTAATTCTGAGGGATTGAAGGAGAGAAAGAATATAAGATGGTATTAAGGTTGTTGGACAAATAAAACAGCTTTAAAAGTTTATCCAGACATTGTCAAGGATAGCACAAAAGCTGATAACAACATCGCAAACATAAAAGCATATGAAACACTGAACAATAAAATGGTCAAAAACATGTATTTGGCCTGAAATATGTTATCCCACTTTAACCTATACAACGACACAAACACAGCATTTTAATAAATGTCTTTCCCCATGCACACTTAGTTGGTTAAGTGCCGGTACATGCTGCTACCGCAGGCCTCGTAGTACATGGCCAATGTCTCAAGAGAGATAATTGCCTATTACAGAGAAAATAACACATCATGTACAAAGATTATACATTTCGAGGCACACACACTAGTCAACTTGATGCATTGATCACATCTCATTTTGAATATTCATCCAAATTTTTGACAGAGCTGTAATTGTATCTTAAATGACCTGGTCTAGCATCTCAAATGTGAAAGACTGTGAGACTTTCCTCTCGTACATTTTTTTTACTGAATATTTGAACAGGATTGGAACTGCCTGTGGGATTGTGAACGCTACAATCCTCGTATCTAAAGTTCCTAGCGACATTACTCCTCAAGGCACGCGCTTGCCAGACAAAGAAATATTGCCGTAGACTGTTGGCCTTACAGTGTTTATCTTGAAGAAACACAACACCTCACAGGGGAAATCATGCACAGCATGTCTTTGTTTTGCATAATTTATAATTAAACCAGACCCTTTTCATCAATAAAGGAAAGCCCCAGAAACGTGATCAGAGAGTTTTAATAAGCGGCTTACCGACAGACTGTTTCCAAACTCGCATTAGCATCATCTATCCATAGGATTCTGGGGACTGGTAAGTTTTTTTTAAACTCCCAACAACAGGTTGCTGCTGTATATAATACTTCTTCAATAGTTCAACAGTCGCATGCATAATTATAATTAGTGTTGTTTATATCAAAGTCTAAAACATGTCATGTGACTGATAGTTACTTGTTAGTAAAATGCAAGAGGATCGAGTTGAAGCTTGCCGTTGGAAACATTTAATTCCTTTGTGCTTCAAAACAACTGCACATATGGACAAATAAAAGGAGGGGGTTTAATATAGCAACAGGATCGAAAAATTATAGTAAAATGGCCCAATTAAGCCATCATTTTGTAAAAGCATACATGTTAATTATCACTCACGTGATAATTTTATGTTACATCTTGGGTAGAGGAAACAAATAGGGTTTTCAGGTTTAGGGTAACATTGATTGCTGGTAATGGAAACAATAGGCATTATCTGGCATTGTTATCTTTGTATTGTCTGGGCTAGTGATGAATATCACACTAATGGTATCAATGGATAACATTAGTGAGTGCCTGAGGATTGACTATATATACCAAATATACCGGTACAACATTAACTGTGCTATTTGCAAGCAGACACTAAAGGTTAAAAATTACTTCAAAATATCTAACAACCCCATTGCTCTGAATATGTGATATTCTGTGTCTAATTAATGCTATAGGGAGTTTTCATCTAACATAGTGAAGACTTGACCATGACTGATTATTCATGATATAAGGGCATTAAATGCATTCATGATATATAAAGGGCAAATTAATAGTCACTCTTCACACACAAATCATAATCAATCATAGTTCAAATGAGTGGCAGACCAAACTGAAAAACTAAGAACCTATTAAATATAGTGTGACTTCATTTTAAATACATTCAAGCCTGCATGTTCTCTCAAAACATATGAGCCAGAGTATTATTTAGCAAAGAGTGTCTATGAACAGGCACAAGCCGAATGAGTTAATTTTGTTTAATACAATAGTTAATACATTTCTCATAGAAAATAGTCACTTGATAAAATAATAAAACAGCTAAAACAAGCTTACATATAAAATATGACTGGCTGATCGATCGATATGCTAGATTGAATTTTCTCAACACAGCAGCAAAATCAATGCTACAATAAAGGTTACAGTGCATGTATGCCATAACAAGCATCCTGTTAAGGAATAGTCCTTGATATTATTGAAGGGTAAACATCATTCCCACTGTCAATATTTTTCACTGGAAACTGTGTAAGATCATTCTGCCGAGTATGAACTCACATAAATAACTGTGTTTGATTTATTCTAAATAGAGTATAGTACATACTGGGAGTATTGACCCCTCTATGCATACATGAAGACAAAACCACAAACTGGCAGGCAATGTACTAATCCTTGTTCCCCGTCCTATAGTGCCTATTCCGCGGGGATGGGGCTGTAATGGGTGGTAGAAAAGCAGGTACAGTATGTTACAAGTTACAACATCATAACAATTTTAAACATACCTGTAAGTAACGTTACACACCTATTTTCTTACACCCCTTTGTTCCAACTAAATTTGACAAGCTAAAGACATTAACAAAAGGGGTTGGTAAAACAAAGGCAGTATGAAATGAAATAAACTTACTGCATATCCAGGCAAGGGAGTGGGAAGATACAGGAGGGGGACCATTGTCATAATATTACAAGTCAATAGGGTTTTTGTAAGTGCGGGAACCTGGGGGTGCCGGAACTTGGCAGTGTCTGAACTTGGGGGAGACAGAACATATAGCAGTCACCACACATACAGCTAGTACACAGTACCAAACAGTAAAAACAATAGGTTGATGGATAGCTCTCATTGAGCATCAAATGTTCAAACCAGAAAATGCACAAAATAGTGACTTTTTATAAGAATGGTCGCTGCTTAAAGCAATAATCAGGTTTTGAGCCCTGAGAATTACCCTTCTTTCACCAAAAGGAGATTTTGCCATTCGTTTCCCTTGTTAGCTATGATTAAAAGACTCCCTGGATCTTTCACATCATAAATTGCCCTAGTTGTGAAACAATTAGGCCATTACTGTAGGAGTGTTGCATTATGTCGCCGAAAATACCGCAGAACTACCTGTAGACCTACAGTGTAGATATCAACTACTGAGGAGTATATATATTATTCATCTTTTTGAAGAATATTGGTAAGTTTTGTTGCAAATTATGAATCTTTCATGCATTGTCACACTATATATACATTATATGATGTGGTATAATGATTACAATATCGTTAAAATAAACCCTGATTATTGCTTTAAGAATTCTTTATAATTCTAAAGAAATTAATTTTGAAACTGACATTTTATTAATTACTGCTTATCTACCCAGCAACTGACTATGCATACCAAAGAACCTACATACCAATGTGATATTTTTTTACTGTTCAGTTAATAGTTACTAGATTTTTAGGTATTTAACCATTGTTGAAATCATGTGACATCAAACCTCTTGTTAAAGCAGCAGGGATCATGTGCTCACTATCGAGGACCAACATGCCAACATGAGAGCAATTTTACACTGACGAGTTAGTATGGTTCCAAGTTTTCAGCATTTGACCCCTGTTGACTCAAATGACCTTTGACCTCTTGTAAAATCAATTTAGGTCAAATGGCAACCTACTTACCAAGAATTATGAGATCAATCTGATTAAACTTTGTATGAGCATGGTTATAAGATTTGAAGCATTTGACCATTGTTGACGTCCAATTGATTGGGACCTGTTACTCTATATGGGCAGTTCATTGTATGTATATACCTTGAAAAATATGAATTTATGTTGGCACTTATGTTAATTAGCAAGGAATAATAAAATACAACTATTTGCTACTTCCTATATACTGTATCCTTTCACCCTTTGCATACAACTGAAACAAATTTACCACATCAATGTCATCTGAGAACTGTGAGAACATCTTAATCTTTAAATTGTACAGGCCGCGTAGCAATGATTAATAATTCATAAATGCTGATGTGATGCTAGTGAAGTAATATGATAAGATCACGTGAGGACACTCATCAGATTATTTTCTGGAGATAAAATGCCCACACCTTCTGGCTGTATATATAGACTGATTTATTGATAACATAACTGTAATCTAAGGACTTTTTGTGTTTATCATAAAAATAAATTATACCAACAAAACATTTGCAGGGCAGTAGAAATATGAAATGCTATGTGTGCAGTACAATATGAAAGGTGCTGTCAGATTTTGGCAACAATATGTGACTGTCTCTCATTGTTCTGGTTATGTTCCTCTAAATGTCTTATATTCTAGTTCAAGCAATCACTATAGGGAGATTATGAAGCTTATTTTATGTGTTTTGTTTGGCAAAGTTTGGATGATTGTGGTTCAGGAAAATTCTCCATAGAAAAATCTAGTGCGCAAGTCAGAAGGAAGGTGACACCTTCCAAATGTTATTCAATATGGTGAAAGTTTGTTTCACTTTTGAAGAATGAGGTTATTGGCCCCATAATATTGGAAAACCCACGGTTTGAAACTCACTTGTGAATGCAGAGAAAACGACCAAGGCATTGTATACACTGCAGCATCTAGTGGCTAGACGAGATTCAAGAATAAACAAAGAATTCTCCTGTGAATATCAGGAGATTGAACAATCTCGTTTGTTAAAGGGATCGTGCGCCACTGTTTGATAGAGTATGTTCTAGAAATATTAAAGTGGGCAGTATTACTAGTAACAGTGAGGCAACAACAATGGAAGGAATGCAATTGTAACAATGTGGATTTAGCATTGACACAGACCCTATACCAAAGACATTACCAAGACAAAAATACAATCATATCTTCCCACAGTATATCCTACACTGCACATGGAATAACATGCCATAGTAAGAGAGTACAGCAGGACAATTCATGTTTCTTTGGTTCTCAAACATTAACAAGCCAAAAAAAAAAAAAAAATCTCAAAATGGTACCAACCAAATTTTAAGAGCATCACTTGTAATACCACTGCAGCTGCCAATTTAATATTTCAGAACTGGCGAGATGCTTGAAAATATCGATTGAAAACATTGAAAATATACAAGATGACAAGGAGGGCTCTCTCATGGCTCAGACAATTAGCTTCCATGGACATTATGTCTTCATCACTGATCGTGCGTGACAAGGCAGTTTAAACTTTAAACGCAACATGTCATCAAAAATCTGGATAGTACAATTTCCTTCCTAAGCAAATAGGAGCTAGGGCATCGTTTATATATGATTTACAACTTCTTCGGTTGGGTAAATGTATATACCTACCATTCCCCAAAACTTGTTTGGGGAATATCCATGAGCAGACTCTACTTAGAGCAGACTATTCTTACCCTGTCACTAATGCAATTAACATGTTCGACATCTAGCATAATACGGAATGAGGAAAATGGTCCTATGCTTTTGCACAGACTGCATGGTGCCCTCTAGTCTGTGTCCCACCTTAGAATTGCGGCCATGTTTTATGGGGTTGCATTGTCAGGAAATGTTGCAAGTGCCCCATGGGAGACAAAGGTGAGGGAAGGGCAAGTGGGGAAGTTGGGATGGCAGTGGGGGAAGTGCAGGACAACTAAAACTTTTGGTTGGGCAAATTGTTTGTGCGTACGTGAAATTTTTGTAGGGCTAATTTGGGGGAGGGGTACCAAGGGGGATTTAAAAAGGATTTAGATGCAATGGTGCTTTTATTTACAATTTTTAATGTAATAATGCCCCTCAAAATATTGCATTTTCATTGCCAGCAATTTTATTTTGAACAATGCATGATGGAAGTGATAGTTCAACATGGCCTCAAATCAACTGCCTCATCGATTTACTGTTACTCTACAATTTTCGACCCAGTCACCATATAACATTACTTCACATGTTCTGCTATGACAACTTTTGAAGCCTTTTTTTGACAGCTTTCAATATATGATGGTTCATATGGGAATTTAAGAATGCTGACACAGTCTTCATGAAGGACAAATTGCCTGCTGGATTTTTTTATTGTTCAGAAATTCAGAATATAGATATTACTTATGACACTTCAGCATTAATAAGCATCGCTTTTCACAGTATATCGAAGTCTAACGGGAATGCTATTTGAAGTAGAAAATATAATATGGAAACATATTTGGCAATTCAAACTGAACCAACAGATGCTAAGCTTATGCTGAATGTTTACTGAATGAGAAGAGTACATTTTTTGTTGATGGACATACAGTACATGTACAGTAGTATGGCAAAGACAAAATATTAAAGTAATGAAGATTTAAAACAAAGAAAAAATCTCACCTTATCTAACTCTCACCCTGTAATCACAAACCTTTTGCATTAATTTCATTATTTGAAGACCCATGTGTAACAAATAAGCATTCTGAAGCATATTCATCAGGACAAGAAGTATCAAATACCCCGAAAAGGCAAATTCGGAAGATTTTCTGCAGTTTCCAGATTGGCAAGGCATTTCCTGAGAAGTTTTGTCCGCTATGATGCGATGGGTCTTTTGTGTGCATATTCCACTATGATGCAACAAACTTTAGGGCTCATTATGAGCTAGAAAGAGCTGTGGCCATCTGCGAGGTCTCCATGGAGACAGGCACACCTAGTACACATAAAGAGCTAATAATGGATCTGGAAGTGACCCTGGAAAAGGCAAATTTGGCAGATTTTCATCCATTTCCAGATTGCACAAGGTATTTCCAGAGACATTAAGTTTGATCTGCAACGTAACACTTTTTCTCCTTGTCCATAGTTCGTCATGTATTCAAAACAATTATACACTACTACTTGTTTGAGGATTTAAGATTTCACAGGTTTTGGTCGGCAACAAATTATATGCCTAAACCAGTAATAAATTAAAGGAGAATGAAAGTCTGAAAATGTCTTCATGAAATATATATGTATGTTAAACATCTTCCCAAATTTTTATAGAAAAATATTGTTTCCTTCGAGAGTTACGCATGTTTGAAAATCAGAGAAGGGCGCTGCCATTTTGTGCCCACAAAGAATTTAAATTGACTTGGGCAAGTCAAATTGTGATGTAATCGAACCCCCAATAGCAGCAATGTAATGTACTTCTTTGTTTCTTTTCCCCATTTCTCTCATGAATGCACCTACAAATGTACATTTCTTGTGTTGAATTTTTGAGGTGTATCATACAAAGATCAAGATAATATTAATTTGAATTTATGTGTATTTTTTTCAGATATTTGACAACAGATTATAAAATACAAAAGGTTTTTAAGTTACAAGGAC
>JAODFY010155298.1:0-11032 GCA_027580055.1 Paracaudina chilensis | reverse complement strand
ATATGGAGGTCATTTGAGGTCAAATTACTAAACATTGTTGGATCTACATGAAACTTGGTACATATAGGTAACATTTGTGGATCAAAACATACCAACAATTCTCAGTGCCAGTGATTCTAATTCTTTGCAATTAAGTGGAATGCACCGAAGCCAAAATTCCTCTGCTGTTTTTTTGTGTGCGACAAATGGGTTTCAGTTCATCATCTGAATGGATATTGATGATTTGTGTTTGCAATAAGGTTAAATTTTCATAGCTTGCAGTAGCCAGGCTCCATCAACATCTACTGCAAAAGGTTATTTTTACCATGTTGTCACTCTTTGAAACAGCAAATTGAGATTGAAATTCGGTGATAAAATTCTCGACAAAACAGACAAACTAGGTCACATTGGCATTTGGCTCATATTCTTCCAACGTTGCAAAATACAACTTTGGGCCACTCAGATCAGTCTCGCATAAGGTGAGCTTGGTTTAGAAAACTTTCACCTCCTTTCTGACATCGGAACATTATCCTGAATCTCAGGATTCTAGGTAGGAGCTCATGTTGGTGTTTCTGGCCAGTGAGCCTTATGGCTTATGGTCAATTTCAACCTTGAATTTCATACTGATGAGGAAATAAGCAAAGGTGTCACATGCCCAATCAACACCAAGAGCTTTTCTCTCTTTTCTCTGCATTTGTTACTTGCCTGGATACATTGGTATTCGGCAACTCATAATGTAGTTGACGTACATAAGACTGTACCTTCTCTAGATACCAATAAGGGTTGTCCCCACAGAGAGTGCATGAATTGGGAACAACCATCCCCCTTCCTGGAATATGACTTGTATGTCATATAGTTGGTTATACATCATCAACCTAATCCTAAATCTCTGGTTTCTAACCTATTAGACTGGTCTGCCTAAATTTCAAGGCATTTCTGCAGAGAATTATAATACCAATATGGTCACTTTTTGTGTAAGTTTTCTGGAACATGGATGGCAAAATAGCTACTGTTCAGATTCAACTTTCAAGCCCTGAAAGGGCCATTTCTGGCTTTCTGAGAGACATATTTTCCCAAATTTTTTGGTTTGCTACGCACAAGGGCTGTGATCATGTAGCAAAATCATTAAACGTTTAATCGCAAAAATTTGCGTCACAATTATCGCATGTGGTAATTGATCCAAAACATCTAAAAAAGCCTTCCCGGCTCGCACAATTGTTCACAATGACAGAATACAAGGTTACCAAGGTATTGATGCAATCTTTTCGCTTCATTTTCCGAGTATGTGAGCCAAAAAAAAAATAACAGGAGAAATAAAATCAGGAGACCACTACATATTAAGCATAGGGCCTTGGAGAATCCGCGATCGTTGAAAATGACATGTAATTCACAGAATTTGTTAAATTTCTCGGTTCCCGTGGAAATTCTGGTTTTTCATCTCCATTAAAATGAATTTCAGCTCTATTTTCCATTCAATTTCTTACTTGGCTTTGTTGAAATTTCTAAGTCAATGATAGGAGATATGCGCCGACTGTTCCATAGTGGCCTATAATATATAATGGCGACAACCCGGTTCACACACTTAAAGATAGACTATTACAATAAAGATATTACAAAGCCTAATATTATCGTTCGCGAAATTAGGTATATCCACCATACAATTATTGTAATTAACCCAGCGCTGAACTTAACATACGGTGAGCTAGCATATATGTTTTAGCCGAGCAATACCATTGTGAATAATGCCAATGTAGCCGGTCTAGCTAATGTCCGTTGCACTAAAACTTATATTACACCTATTATTGGATGTCATTCAGCAAATTGTATATTATCCATGTAAGTCCGATCAAATGTAACTGTTTATGTAAAGAAATACATTAGGGTAAATCCAAAGCATGTATACATTTATTAATCATAAATTTGTAAAACTCCTTCGGCAGTTCACGTTGCGTAACTACAACCCCATAGGCCTACAGTCGTAATGCTACTGTAACATCTTTTTACCACCACTACACTCTTGTTCAATGACCAACTGGCAGTTCTCAAACTTTTGATTGACCATCCTGTAGATATTGTCTTCCCAATACAATCATACTTTTGATCGTTCCCCCTGGTTTCAAACCAAAACTCCAATCCATCCAGTAATGTTAATGGGTTACTTGGAGGTTCAGGATGTTGTTCAACATTAGATAATTCATGAAAATCCTTGGGACACACCCACTCCCCCTTACAATGTTGGTAAATATTCTGTATTCATGTCACATTTTCTTAAGGAAACAACATTGCACAGGGTAATGTGGTTGAGGTGAATTGTCCCAAAACTTTCTGGCCATCTTCCTTATTAACATGGAGAGTGAGAACTCTTATTAATTGGAAAGTGATTATTGGTGTTGGATTGCTGGTGTCGGAGAGTGATTCTTGGTGTTGGAGAGTGATTGTTACCTTTTCTTCCAAGTCGGTAGGTACCAAGTACAATAGGTGTAGGCCTACATGCCCCAGCCGTTGTGTTGTTTCTATGCAGCCCATCTGGGTGGTGCCTCCCAAATTTGTTGCCCCAATAAAGTACAATGTTAGGAAGAGTGGTTGCTTTTGGGCCACAGAAAAAAAATAGAGGCTTGATAATGGTATTGGCATGTTTTGTAAGCAATGTGTAATTGCTGAATCCATATATGGCACCATATCCATTTTACTGTAAAACCTACTTGGCCAATAAATTGCATTTCCCAAGGATTTCTTCAATTATATATGCTTGCCTCTTTCCATGGACCTGCATGTGTTGGCTGTGTTGACACATTTTTGTTTTGCAACACCATGCCCATGCAATGTTCCTACATCCATTGCATCACCTTGCCTTCACTGTTGGACAACACATCACCCACACTTCCTTGAGATACCCATACTTGGCTTGGTTAATCTGGACAAGTTGTTAACCTGAATGGGCTCCTTGTATTTTCAAACAAGTCTTGTCATTCCACTGTTTCCAGTTTCCAGAGTAAGTGCTCTGTCAAGTTGCAGTTTTGCTGTAACTTAGAATCTCAATCTCAAATGAGTCCTACCACAAGTCTGTCTCTGATAAGATCTTCCTTCAGAGACTGTATATTGGCACCACTTCGGTAGCTTTAAGAAAACTCGTCCATGCACCATCTCTCCTATATGGCATCTCTGACATTTCTGTGCAATCAAATTTGAAAGGGACAACTGCCTATGCTGGAACCTTGCTCTCAGAGACTGACATCTAAGAAAAGTAAAAAAATATTGATGTGGAGGTGTGACCATGTGGAGGTGTGACCATGTGCAGGTGTGACCTGTGGAGGTATGACCATGTGGAGGTGTGCGGTATGACCATGTGGAGCTGTGACCATGTGGTAGTGTGACCATGTGCTGGTGTGACCATGTGGAGATGTGACCATGTGGAGCTGTGACCATGTGGAGCTGTGACCATGTGGAGGTGTGACCATGTGGAGCTCAAAGATGCAATAGTTACCCTTATTGAATCTCTTTCTGCGAAACGTGCAGACAAATGCCATCCCAATTGTCACAAATCAGATACAACACATCTGGTAATGCCAATCCAGATTGGAAACTACCCAAACCAGATAAATTTGGGGGCCGACCCCAAATGTCTCATCCCCTTTGGTGCTCTTTAATCTCCAATGCAATTTCTCTGCTTTGTTGTTGGTAGTTCAAAGAGCCAGAATAGGGAACATACAAGCCTTTCTTTGTAAGGCCTTAAATTTGCAAGACGTTAATCGCTGAGGACAACACTTGATATGGATATAACCGACTGATCAAGGGGAGTGATATATTTCATGGTTATATTGTACAGAAACGTTCAGTTTGCAAGACTCCACCTTTTGAAGAAGAAAATGTCTGAAAAAATATAAATATAATATAATATAATAAATCTCATCAACCATGTTTTCAAACCATCAGAGAGCATGTATTTGTTTAATATTTATATACTTTATTTCATATTAAACATTGTTACAATAATAAAGGTTTTTTTATTTGGTTATTATTTTCACACACAAAAAAAATGTTAAGAATTTGTGGAATGCATTAAACTAGTATATTAAAACAGTATATTAATGACCTAAAATATAAATAAATCAAGTTGATTTACTCCGAGTGAACAAAGCTTGTACTTGCATTTATGCTCTAAAATCAAAGTCACTAGTTGAGAAAATACCCAATTAAGCCCACCATATATGGACATGTTTGGACTTTAAATTTAGGGCACCCTTTAGTAAAAAAAATCTGAACTTCTTATATAATGGAGGTGCGCCATCTATTTAGGGTTTGCTTTCAGTATAGATGATACACATTGTGTTTGATTTTATGAATAGCGCCACCGATTTCTAAACTCGTCGACCAAGGTATTCTTCCCATTTGAAAACGGTACCCTGTGTGTATAAAATTTACAACAATTTATAAAGAAAACAAAAGGTTGATATTTGGTGCAAAATTTATGAAGATATATTTCAGACGGTCGTTAGCCGGTTGTTCAATGATTAATATATATATATAGCAGTCTGGGTTATCTACTTATCTGTGGTACAGGGTCTTATAATGAGGACAGATGTCCTTCCTGACCCTACTAAACTACTTTCCTGACCTAATCTACCAAACTAAACTAAGCTCGGAAACAAAAACGAAATATTTTGGGTTTTTATTAAAAATCTTCTTATATAATCGAGATTAACATAATGCCGATATTTGTGTCAGCCAAGCGCCCCCTCTCGTGATAACTATGTATGTCCCACCCCTTCCCCCATATGAAACGTGCGCACCAATTATCTTGTAATTTGTCTGCTTGATGAAGTTGTAGTTGACAGTCGGCTCTATTTGTCGGATCCATACATAAACCGTGTTTACAACGTATGCAGCGTACAAGCATTACACGCACACTGTACCTGTACTATAGTGATAGTATATACATACATGTACATGACTACTCACTAGCCAACCTAACTTTTTGCAGGTTATACTAATATAGTAGACTACAATGTGTGCAATGTGCATAGGCTGAAGTCAAGTTGAATGATATGAGTTAGGCTTTCGGAATGCGAGGGCGTTTGAAGTTATCTGATAATTTGTAACCGATACTCGTGGGAAATACCTTATACCTCATTGAACACAGGAAGGAAATATATACTCAATTAACGTGGTAAGTTAAAATTGGTGCGAAGTTATTCCAAATTTCTAATGTGAAATCTTCCCAAAATGAAAATGAACCTGTCGTTAACTGTTTAGGCTAGCCAGCCTAGCCTAGGCCCAAAGTAATAATAGCCTAAGAAGTATATAGTATAAAGTAGACCTACACTGCATGGGCACTCAAAACAATTAGGTCTAGGCCTAATGTTACTTGGTTTATATTATTTATTACTTGTTTATCGTGCATTACAGATGTTTCCAAAGGATGCTTACCATGATTTATATCATTCAACTTGATAGAACAACAACAGAATAACTTTGCATAACATATTAGGCCTATTTTAAGTCTATAGGACTAAGGAGTAGTATAATAAGGAGCCCGTCAGCTGCGCAGTCTAGCCTAACTTGTACATCACCTTAGCAACGTGTTGGAATTGCAATTTCGTAAGAAAAACAAAATGGGCAACCGTCTTATAAATATGTTATTAAGTCTAGTATTATCATTCACAACATTGTGTGTATCCATCGTTTATTTTCTACTGCGCATCCGACGGGCACCTCAGGATTTTTTTTAATTTAATTTCAGTATCATTTGCTATCTAAGAACTAGAATTTTCACCCTTTTCTACAAAATTTAATAATTTAATATAATGTATTTATATTGGTATTCCAAATTTTGATGATTTAGAAAATGTTTTAAGAATCTTTAGCTGGTAAAACTCTTAGGTGCGCATCCAACGGGCACCCCATCATACTAGTAGCAGACTGCTACTGTACATTGTGCATATTGCAAATGCTTCATACTACAGTAGCTGCGCCTAATGTAAAAAAACACCCCAATAGCAGGTTCTGAACTAGCCGTCTTCCTCACGATCACACAAAATCATATTTATCAAACTTGGCACAACAATGCTTATGTTAAGTCTGTCATGGTCACTTTTTTTTTAAATATACAGTTCAGCAAAGGGTCAAAATATGGAATCTCCCTGTGGGTGTATGAGTCTAGCCACAAGCGATCCTAAGAGATATATATTGACAGCTTAGGCCTATCGAGAAACATTGCATTTTTTGCACTTATGTAGAATGAAGTGAGAAAAGAAAGTAATATGTACAGTAGTGCTCAGCGCATAGTTTCGCCCATCCAGTTTGCCACTACCATGGTCCACTCCCACTTGCCCCCCAGATTTAATAATCATTGTCCAAAGTGGTGACAATGAATATTACAATATTTGGAGAGGTTAAATTCCATTAAAAATTTTCCATTATTCCACTATTTAAATCCACTATTTATTTTGCCTCTAAATCATTTTGCACGAAAATTCCCAACAAGGAGAACTGAGGGAGGGCACCCCCCTACCATTTTTACTATACAAAAATATTAGCCCCCCTAAATATTTCAGTTGCTCCTCCAACCTGCCCTCCCCCAGATCTGCAAGTCTGGCGCCGCCACTATTAATGTCCACTGCCCGCATCAGAGACCAATGTAGGTGGTACCAGCTCCTACAATCAGATTTTTTTTGCTATGTGTAAATACGCACTTGTGCTATGTATAAATGTAAGTTTAGTTTTATTTATTTCATTTTAAATGCATGCAGTAGGTTCATGTACATGGTTCTCAACTGTATATACAATCCCTTTGCTATGTGTACATTTGCACTTGTGCTATGTATAAATGTAACTTTAGTTGTATATATTTCATTTTAAATGCATGCAGTAGGTACGTGGTTCACAACTACAATACCAACATTGTACATGTATAAAGAATTTTGTTCTATGTGAACCAAAGTAAAAACACCAATAATGAAAAATTTCTTTATTTGCAAATCTCCCAGATGGGAAATTGTTACTTTCATTACCATGGCCTTTTACATGTATATGTTATATATACAAACTAATTGATGCAAATTGTAAAAATGTAAAGATTGTCATATGTCACCGAGCCCATCTTAATACTCGATCATTGGACTATTTCTTTTTATATGGAGGTGCTATTTCTTAATTTAACCAACAACTCATCATATTCAAACTTCAAAGCTAGTTATTGAAGTGTTACTGCAAACCAGTGTGGGAACGGTGAGCATTGTCTGGGCTTAGACCATGTAACTTTATATGATAGAAAACTTTTGTTTCATGCAGGATTACCCCAACACCCTCTCCCCTGCCTCATGGATATAGGCTTCAACTGAACAAATTTGCCAGTGGCAAAAATTGTGTGGAACTCCTGCCACCCCCCCCCCCCCGCATGCACAGGAACTGAAAGTAGGGGATCGAGTCAGATATATATGCAGGAGGAACCCCCCATTCTCCTGCAAACAAGAAACATGAAATATTCTTAAATTATGTGAATTATATCGATGACGACTCGACGACCAGGCCTCAACAATTATAACAAAAATTGCTCTCTGTTTTGGCGAGTATAACCCGAAATTTACTTGTCAAGATGGACAATTTACAGACCGACTCAAGGTACACTGACTGTATGTAAAAAAGTTTTATGAGTCATTATAGAAGTAAACACACATACATATAATCACAATATTGTGTCTGCCTTTAGGTTGCAGTCCTTCCATAACATTAATGCAATTTCCTGATGTGACTGCCCTTCTACCAACATCACAGTACAGTATATAGCCACTATGGCCTCACCTCGATCCAATGGAGGAAATCATAGTGAAAGAGGAACTTAGCTGTTTAAATTACAAATAAATATCAAATTATTAAAATATGGCATAAATGTCCATATTATTTATAACTGGCCACATGATCTTGGTATAATTTCTTTAAAACGAAACTAGTTTGGCATTGACAGATGAAGACCAAATGAACATGTGCAGGTGTCATGGGAGGGGTTCAAACCTTGGAGGGCACCGACATTAGTGGGCACCAAGCTGATGAAATCTGGTGGGGCACTGATATGAGAGGACAAAAAAAAAAGTTGGGGGAAATGTTCCCCCTAGTGGCCCCCTGAATGTGAGATGTACTATGAGGGGGATTGGTTTGGTAACATCAATGACAACAAGAGAATAAAAAACGATGAAGTAATGGCATTTCCAGATTATCCATAAAAAGGGTCACATGGCTTTCCACTTTAAATACCTTCAATTACCAATGAGGAAATCATAGTGGAGGAACAAGGCTAGTTTAAAAAAAAGATGTGGCATTGACAGACAGTGACCAAAATAATGACCATCTGATCTGCTATTAATAACTGATTTGGTTATGACAACAATTATTAAATTTTTTAATATAGTTTGTTGCAGTAAAATCATTTCTCCACTCTAACCAGTTAAAACAATTCACAGCGCTATGGGAATAAATAGCTATATAATTCAGAAATATGAAGCCTTTAATTTTTATAATCTATTAGGTCAACTATCAAATCGATATTTCCATTTTTAATTTAAATAATGCATTTTATTCATTCTTTTTATTTAGGGTGTTTGACAATGTAGAAAACACATGAATCAATGGAGCTGCATTTATGCTATACCTGTCATATATTGATTTGGTTATGACAATTAATAACATTTGTAATAGAGCTTGTGGTGGTAAAATCATTTCCTAATTCACAAACAATTCACATCGCTATGTGACTATACATGTACCTACCCCTGCCCTATACAATGAGCATTTCAGACCGAACTACCCTAAAACAGAGTGGAAAATATGTCACACACTACCTACACTGTGTAAATAAATGGTGCACCATATAGCGTCTGTGCCCCATCCACCTGTTTCCCACCCTCGTTTTCCTTCCACAACCTTTTCCACTTGTGAATACTCAAATCAGTAAGTCTTGTAAAAATAGCATAACATTAGCCTACACGCTTAATGTTAATTGTAGTATTAAAGCAATAATCAGGTTTATTTTTACAGATTTTTTCATCATTATACCACATAATTTCTAAATAGTGTGACAATAAAATATTCATAATTTGCTACAAAACTTTTTGATATTCTTAAAAAAAACAGATGTATATAACCCCTCAGTAGATGATATCTGTACTGTATGTCTAGTTCTGCTAAAAAGTTCGGTGACAAAATGTAATACTCTGAATACAGTTATGGCCTAATTCCTTTGCAAATAGGGCGATTTATAATTCATGAGTAAGAAGGGAAAAAAATAACAAAATCTCCATTTGGTGAAAGAAGGGTAATTCTTGTGGCTCAAACATTGATTATTGCTTTATAAAACAAACCAGCATTTATACAAAGTAAAGCTTAGTAAACGCAGCCACTATGAAAATTTGCAATAACATCAGAGCCTACAATTAGCCTTAAATTAACTACATAAAAATTATTATTTTGTATGTTTAAACTGATCATGTCATTCATTTTCTCCACATATTTCAGTAGTTTGATAAAACATGTGACCAGCCTAAACCAAACACTAACTCTTAAATAAAAAATAGCCTGAGATTTCAACATTAATATTGCAGCAAAACCAACATTACAAAGCTAATAACTAAATTATATACTCAATATGACAAGTTGCAAGAACATCAGGACTATCTTAGTACTTACCCCGTCACTAATACAATTAGCATTTCCGACCGATCTAGCATATTTACAGTGGGAAATCGGTCATACACTACTGTTAAGACGCCATCTTTCCCCTCCGTTAAAACCTTCCATGTGGTTCTGGCAGCGGGTTGGGTCCTATTTTGGAGCATTTTTACACACGCAAATTAACATTTATTTTATTATCAATAGTACATGTTCCTCATTGGTCAAAAACTGAGACCTGTATAGTCCACTCGTGAATACCTAAACTAGTAGGTTTTGGGGATGGCCATCAGAGGGTACACAAGACAGATTTACTTCACCACTCCTTACATGTCTTCATACTAATGCAATCATTTACCAATGCACAGCATCTATTGTAAGCTCTAATTAAGCAGATTGATTGCATTTGGCAGGTTTGCACATAAGGACTAATCCCTGTGTGCAGCAATCCTTTAGAACATTTTCCCCAGTGTGGTATGGCATGCTGAAGTGATGGGCAACAGAATGAAGATAAAACGAGGCCAGCATGGCCCTCTGAGTGGTGACATTACTCCATCACAATTGATCCATCACAGTGATCCTGAGTATGGTATGTGAGCATTCCATGACAAAGTTGATCGTCACTTCTGAGGACAATACCCGTTTGCATTCTCTAATGGGAAACAAAGTATGAAAGTCATGAATTTTAAATGAGAATGGGAAAAAAATAATAAAACACTTAAATTTATAATATGGAAATTACATATTACAAAACAGAAAAAGCATACCTTTAAACATTAGAGTTTACATATAGGTTCAGATGAGTATCCATTTGTATGTTAGCATACAGGCAACTTGGTAGTTCTGCCTGATAAAACCCTTTGAAACAAGTGAAAACTCATAATTTTATTTTGCCTGGCTGCATTAAAGCAATAATCAGGGTTTGTAAGCCTGCAAATTAGCCTTCTTTCACCAGAAGGATATCTTGCCATTCGTTACCCTTGTTACAAAGTTATGATGAAAAGGATCCCCGAATCTTTCACACCGTAAATTGCCTTTATTTGTGAAGAAATTAGACCATAACTGTATGAGTGTTGCATTTTGATGCCAAACTTTTTGGAATATAGGATATCTCCTATTCTCAAGGACGAATAACGTTGTGTTCGTGTGCTAGGCGTCTCACGCTCCTCTGGCATGTACAGCATTACTGAAGTGAAACAGGCATGTAGCTGGAGTGAAGCATGCATGTCATTTTGGGCCCGAGAATTGAGGTGGAATATAGGCCTACATAATTCAGCTTTTGTAAGAATATCGGTTAAGAATATAAGTTTTGTTGCAAAACATGAATTTTTCATACATTGTCACACTACTGTACATGTATAAAGTATTATAATGTGGTATAATGATGATAAAA
>JAODFY010155187.1:0-11032 GCA_027580055.1 Paracaudina chilensis | reverse complement strand
AGTTAAATGTTTTTTAAATCATCAGAATTTTTAATTTGAGACAGCAAGGAATCACAAAACCTCTTGGTTTTCTGGTTACAAATTCCAACCATGCTCACTGGGTGAAGATTCAAACATCAGTGTGTGAAGTCAATGGAGAATAGATATAAAGTATGAGTGCTCCCACAAAAAACCTGGCTCACAGAAATTTCACCTTGCCTCTTTGCAGTTTAATAATAAGAATGGTTGTACAGTATTTCTATAGCATATTCCACATGCATTTCAACGGTATAAAAATTGTCAATGATAGCACCATTTTGTGTCTAAATTATTTTGTTTTAAAAATCACAACAGGGGAGGGGTCTGCTCCCCTTACCATTTTTTACCGCACATAAATTTTAAATGATAGCACCATTTTGTGTCTAAATTATTTTGGTAAAAAAAAAACCATAACGGGGGAGGGGCCTGCTCTCTTCGCCATTTTTACCACACAAAAATGTCAGCCCGTGCAATAAATTTTGCCCTGCCCCCTTCCCCCCCACCAAATAAAAATGTTGCCCCCCAGATCTTCAAGGTTTATAGAGCTTTGTTTTTGTTAAATATTATTTCCACAATGAGTGTTTTTCTTCAAATCATTCAGATAAATCCCCCCCCCCCGGATATCCACCCATGTACATAACTCTAGATCTGAATGAAAAGACCACTCCATGTGTGTGAGAGAAGGGGGTCATTCTCCCCTGCCCAGATTTTCTAATCATTAAAATGCAATATTTTGAGAGGTTGAATTCCATTAAAAAATGTCAATGATAGCACCATTTTGTGTCTAAATTATTTTGTTTAAAAAAATCACAGCGGGGGAGGGGCCTGCTCCCCTCACCATTTTTTACCATTAAAATTGTTTTCTCCCAAAAATTGTTGCCCCTCAGATCTGCAAGTCTGGTGCTGCTTTGAGGTATTTATAAAGCTTTGTTTTTTTTCTTTACTAGGTTTTAAACTTCTGCTTCAAGTATTTGATATTACAACAGGGACCATAGAGGAGTGCACACAGTTTCTGCAGGGTGGCCGGGTGATAGCCGTGGCCCCCGGGGGAGTCAGGGAGGCATTCTTCAGCGATTCATACTATCAGCTCATCTGGGGTCAACGGGTTGGATTTGCAAAGTGTGCCATTGAGGCTAAGGCAGTAAGTACAGTACTTCCAATAGTGATGCATCATATTGTGATCTTAGAGCCTGCCACACTTAATTGTGTTCTGTGCTCCCTCTTCAAATGATGTTAACTGAGGCACAGTAATCAGTCAGGTATTTTAATTTAGATAACCTGTAAGCCCTTGCTGTTAACCTGTAAGCCCTTGCTGGTAACCTGTAAGCCCTTGATGTTAACCTGTCAGCCCTTGCTGTGAACTCTCTCAGCCCTTCCTGTTAAACCTTTCAACCCCAAATGTTAACTCCCTCAGCCATTCTGGTTAACCCCCCTCAGTCCTTCCTATTACCCTCCACAGCCCTACCTGTTAACCCATCAGCCCTTGCTGTTAACCTGTAAGCCCTTGCTGTTAACCTGTAAGTCCTTATTTTAACTTGTCAACCCTTGCTGTTAACTCTCTCAGCCCTTGCTGTTAACTCTCTCAGCCCTTGCTGTTAACTTGTCAGCCCTTACTGTTAACTCATTCAAACCTTCCTGTTAACCCTTCCTGCTAACCCTTCCTGCTAATTCTCTCGGCACCTTCTGTTAACTCTTTCAGCTCTGTGTGTTATCACCCTCAGCCCTTCTTTCTCTTAACCCCTGAGCCTTCCTTTTTGTTTGTTGAGATGTTGACTTTTGCAATCAGTTCAGATCTTCATTTCATTTAAGAATCTGACAATGTTTGTGACATCACAGATGCCCATTGTATCTGGAAGCTCTTGTTTTTCCTCTATTATTTGATTAGCAATTATTCTCTTCAAATATTTAATCTAAAGAAATAAAATTTTAGATTTGTTCTCTTGAAAAACATCTTTAGAGAATAGAATATTCAAGTAACATCTGCTGTAACAATACATTTTCAAAAATATTACAAACTTTAGCGTAGCATTTCAAATTGGTATGAAAAAAGCATGAAAATTATAATAAGCATAACAAAGACTTTTCCACACCAACTGAGCTGATGACATCACAAATTTGGCCAAGAATTTGATTGTTAATCAAAATTACAATTCAAAGTGATTAAAAAAAAATAGCTCAGCAACCCAAAATGCAATTGTAATGGAACTTACACCATTGAGTTAATTTTTCCTTCTCTATTTTTAATCAGAAATTGTGATTTTTCACTGGACTACTCTTTTATTTATTTTCATCCATTTTTCCCCACAGCCTATTATTCCAGTGTTCACCCAGAACTGTCGGGAGGGGTTCAGATCTCTGGGTCTGTGGAAACCATTTTTTATCTGGCTCTATGAGAAGACTAGGTTACCCGTTGTACCTATATATGGGGGATTCCCTGTCAAATGGAGGTACAACCATGCTAGTTACTACTCAATAAATGTGCCCAATTTGTTCAATATATGTCAGTTGAAGTTTCTTCACTCGACTTTTAATAGCAATTTGTATGTAATTAAAGGGTTTTAATTATTCAGTTAAAAAGGAAATGAAAACAAAATTAAACCCTAATGTTTTATACCAGGTTAAAGGTCATCAGAGTTTAGCCTAAAGTTGCAAGGGTTTATATTTTTGTATGAAGGTGCCAATGTTGTAACCGATTAGGGGTCAACCGATAATCGCATCATCTATCCGATGGCCGATTTTTGTTGTGCTATCAGCAAAACATCGGATCAGCAAATATGTCAATTGTATTGACCCATATTTACCGATGTTGTAAGAAGAAATTTTTACTGTTCAAATAATGCTTGTTCTGTATCATGTTGTATCGTGTTGTGAATCTGTTATAACATCGATCATTGACATTGATATGCTATAAGAATGTGTGTGTAAATAACTTGTACTTTATTTACTATGGCGCAAGATACATCAGAACGGATTGGACATCGATGTTACCAAAAAACATCAGCCATCGTCTCTGTATGCCAAAGTCTTATAGGTCAGCCCCTATAACCGATGGTCGTTTTTCTGACAAAACATAAATTGCTACAGAGCCAATACAGCAGTCCTGCAATCAGCATCCAAATAAATCTTGTTCCATTCTCAAGACAAAAATGTTCCAAAGGTACAAGCGATGCAAGGGCTGCCATGTGTATATTATTAGTTACCCAGTTCTCATGTCTGCCAAACTAGTGGTATCAACACTAATATCGTTTAATTTTTGCTTTTATCCATCCCATTCAGAACTTTCATTGGGAAGCCTATTCCATTCCAAGAGGGCGTAACTGCAGAAGAGTATGCTTTGAAGGTAAGATTTATTTCAGTAAGTCTGGCCTAAGAAAACATGCTGTGTATATGAGGGAATTTCTGCCCTTCTCAAAACTGGTCTGAAACTGTTTTAGTTCCATTTCAATTAAAAGTTTTTTCTTCACTCCTTAATTGGCAGTTTAAGTCAATCATCTTCTTTGATTACACGGATCACTGGGGCTGTAGTGGCCGAGATAGGTTGGCGAGACGTGCTCCTGTATGCCTACATAGACGACTGGCTAATCCTAGGGGATTCACTACGCCAGTTGCAGGCAAGAACAGAGGATATGATCACCTTCCTGGAATGTCTAGGGTGGGTGATTAATTGGGGGAAGTTGCGTCCCACCCAACACAGTTGCTTGTCTTCCTAGGGGCGATGCTCGATCTGAATCTGGGTTGGGTGTACCCTTCCGATGAGAGGAAGCCATCCAGACCCTAGAGGCCTCACCCTCGGGCCCGGTCAGGTTGATGGCCAGCATGATTGACATCGTGCACTGCAAAAATCTCCCCAAGTCGTGATTTCACTTTACCATGTTTTTTTTTTTGGCTACGCTGCGTCTCCCTCTTCACTAAAGATACATGTACAGCTGCCCCCTCCTGCAATAAATCTGATCATACCACATTTAAAATGATCATACCACATGATAAAAATGTTATTCAGACAGTATATTACCACATAAAGGTTACCATTGATCAGTGGTGCTGTAATGGTTTGAGTAGGGCGGGCAGGGTATCCTCCACACAACCACCTTGCCTCCCCCCATGGGAATTTGAATTAACTTTCATGTCAGTTTCATGTCAGTGAATTGGATTTCCCAAATTTCACACCTGCCCCCTCCCTGTCATTATCCTCTCTTTATATGCTGCATCTTGTATCTGTAGCGATGTTTTTATAGGCAAACTCTCGTCCTGAGTCTGCTGGAAATCTGCTAGACTGGTCAGCTCATTTGCTGTATGTATGTGGGCTTCGATCAATCACAAGTTTCATGGGGAGGTCTGTGGAATTCACTTTGGGGTCAGCATTGTATAGTTTTACCTTTAAACCTGTTAATAATGAATATGGTGATGCCACCAATCACTACTAAAAGCTGTGCAAGTATTTTCCATGGTTGTCGGCAGAACAAACTGGTTGTCGGCAGAACAAACTGGTTGTCGGCAGAACAAACTGGTTCTACAATTTAGGTGGTCCTTCAATCATTTTGGTTGCACGGAAAATTATACTTTTGGCTGTTTTGTTTCAAAGATGTACTGTCAGACTTGAGCTGCAAAATATGGGTTATGAAATGATTTAACCATTAGAACTAGGTAGTGCTCATATAACCACAGCTAATCCTTCAGGTAAACACACAGTCCCCTGGAAGGTGTGAACTGCTTGCAAAGCCAGTTAAAGTTTATGTACATAATTCTCTCATGCATGTAACACTGAGGAGTGAGTGTTTACAATTTGGAAGTAGTACCAGTTAAATGATGTTTAATTGGTAGTTTGACAGTACAAGTTAGAACCCCTCCATGAATGTGTGAAGGTTACACCACAAACAGGCAAGGTGGCTGTACTAATCCTTGTTACCCAACTTAGTGCCTATAACTCGGGGTTGGGGCTGTGTAATGGGCAATTGAAAAGCAGTGGGATGTTCTCAACATTCAGTACGTAGTTTGTCACCTAAGGCAACTGTATTCTACTCGTTTGGACAGTTGTGACACTCATGAGAATATCATCTCAGAAACATGTTTCACATGTTTTGTTTGATGACAAGTACATACAAGATAAACCAGTGATTGCCACAAAAAAACAGCCAGTAAAGTTTATGCACATTTACGTTGTTCCAGAAAGCTCATTTTAGCTAGAATTTGGAATAGTTTTCTGGTGATCGATTTTGATTCCACAATACACCCTTCTATAGTACCTTTTAAGGGTATAGACTACAAATAATTACTATGTTGACTTACTGATGTCATCAGTAATCTTTGTTATTCTTTTCACATTTCTTTTTTCCATACATTTTGGGTTGTTGAGAATCTGGCTAAATTTGTGATGTCATCAGCTCACTTGGTGTGGAGAAGTCCTTGTTATAGCTTTCATGCTTTTTTTCATACCAATTTGAAATGCTACGCCAAAGTTGGTAATATTTTTGAAAAATGTATCGTACAGCAGTTGTTATTTGAATATTCTATTTTTCGAGAAAAAAAATGACTATAAGGTAAATTATAAAGAAAAACAAAAACTTCTGGAAGCAATGTGCAAATGTTGATGTCACAAATGTTGCAAGATTCTTAAAGAAATTGAACAATTTTGGGAACTAATTTCAAACATTCATTCTTATCTCAGCATCCACAAATGCTGTCAGTGGAACATTCAGCTGAGGTGTAGTTGTCCTCCCCCTTTCTCATCAGAAAGTTCCATTTTTCTCTGAGACTTATTCTTTTAACCTTGACATTTTACCCTAAACACAATGATAGATCGAAATTTTGATTTTGCAGGCAAAGAAAGGGATTGAAGAGCTGATCAAGAGCCATCAGAGAATCCCTGGTAATATCTTGAGTGCATTGTGGGAAAGAATCTCATGACGACATTGATGGATCTGCATTTTGGGAGTCTGTATAATAGTGAAGTAGGCCCTAGCCAACAGTTAGATGTCTGTATAATAGTGAAGTAGGGCCCAGCCAACAGTTAGATGTCTGTAGTGAAGTGAGATGTCAGAAGAAGTCAGATAGTGAAGTCAGATAGTGAAGTCAGATGACATCAGTGCACTCCCCACACTATTCTTTAATGAAGATTTATCAGCTTATGTATATAATTTGGTACCAAACAAAACTCATAAAACAGGATTCTAAGGTGGAATTATCGCTGAATGAGTGTTATGAATGAATGGCATAACCATGGGGTTTAGTTGTTTTACATTAAACTTAATGACTGAATTATGAAAACACACAAAATGGTCTATTTTTGTTTAATTAAGGGTACTCAGATGCAATATGGTGCAATGTTTTGCAATATTTGATGTAAATTTATATTCCAGATTTTTCATTTTTTATGCTAGTCAGTTAGTGTCTAACCTTCACTAACTGACTAACATAAAGATGGAAATAAGTGTTTGTTCCATATTTTTATTTATGGCAGATCAAGTAATGAAATTATACAAAACAAAGGGAATGATAAGATCATTATGTCAAAAAGTGCCACATCAGTGTCATGTGACCGTAGTGGTCAGAAGAGGGAGGCGCTATTCACAAATAACCTCAAATTATTTGTAGCATTCAATATGAACCTAATTTTGACTAATTAGGATACACTGGGTTAGCGAGTTATGGTTTCTCAAACACCCCCTATCATGTTGTATTTTGTTTAAATGGGCTCAAAATACGAAGAAGCTGACAATTTCATTTATTCTGTCGGCAGCAGTGCCATTACCCCCAAAAATCAGCTCATTACCCCTCAGGGTTAATTTACCCTCAGGTTGGGAAACACTGGGTTAATTGGTCAATGTGGGGAACATGGAAAATTGGTTGTTACATGATTTTTTGTAGCCATATATATAGAGAGAAATGGATAAATATATATATATATATATTTTTTAAATGGTCCATGTGCTGCTCAGTGTATGTATCTTTTGTTTACCTATTAGCATTGTATAACATATATGTTAATTGTCAGTACCTGGGGGGGGATATGTCCCTCACCTGTTAGTTCATACAAACATGTGCTAGTTGAGCTATTGTAATCCTGCTGTCTACTATACTCTATCTGTCCACAATTGTAAAGAAAATATCCCATGCATACATGCGTGGGCAGATTTTCACGAAACTTGGACATAATGATTGTTGTGTGGTGGACCATCAGAGGTGGTCTGAAATTTGGGGTCAAAGGTCACCTGTGGGCCATAAGAGGCCATTTTGTTCAAATATGCAAAATGCTTCTTTTACAGATTCCATGGTACAACATTGAGGTTTTGTCACAATAGTACCATAGTTGTGGTACCTTCGGGGTGTTCGCGAAATTATGAAATCGCACAAAATGTTTCTTCTCCTACAGGTACACATTGTATGGTGCAATGTTGAGGGTTTGTCATGACAGTGCTCCAGTAGTGCTTCCTTCGGGTGTTCATGAATTTTGGGTCTAAGTTCCTGCATGGTCCATATGGGCCATTTTATAAAATCGCACAAAATGCTGCTCCTACAGATTGTATGTTACAATGTTGAGGTTTTGTCACTTTAGTAATGTAGTTGTGGTACCTTCAGGGTGTTAGGAATTTTATGAAATTGCACAAAATGCTTCTTCTCTTACAGATTGTATGTTAAATGTTGAGGGTTTGTCATAGTAAGGGTGTTCGGGAATGTTGGGTCCAAGGTGCCGCATGGGCCATTTGATGAAATTGTGCAGAATGCTTCTTCTACAGATTGTATGGTACAATGTTGATGGTTGTTTGGTAGTGCCTCCTTTGGGTTGTTCAGGATTTTTTACTGGTCTAGCAGATATCTAGCTAACCCAGGATTACAGTTTGCCTTTCAATATATCGATACAAAATACAAATGATGTCGTTAATTTTAAACTGACACATAATTCTGAAGATTATAACATATTTTTATCGAGTGTCATGATATTTATATAATTAAGACATTTTTCTGACATTGAAATTGAATATTTTTGGTTCCTTGCTTTATCAGGTCAAATCAGAAAAAATGCTTATTTCAGGGAGAAAACAGGCAAAAATGGGCATAAAATAAACACCTGGTTATCAAGTTGTATCTGGAGCCAAAGGTTCATTTTAAGTTGTGAATGGAGTTGGGAAACATTTTTAAACATAATGGGCATGTGATCAAAAGTCAATTGATGATAAAAAAAAATGAGTGATTTGGCAATATTCTGATAATCAAGGAACCTTAGTGCCCTTGGGCTCTTGTTACATTTTGTATCCCAACAATGTAACACTTTGGGGATTAATTTATTATTACACTTTGGGGATAGATTTGAATCTATTTTTTTAACCAATCTTGAGTCCCAAACATATTTAAAGCATCAAACATGTTTTAATTAGATTTGTTCATTCATGCATGTTCTGCTTTTGAGAATATTTGTGGTACTATATTTATGCATTATTGGATCAATTAAGTATTTTGTATATAAATAAGAGATTATAAACATTTATCTGGAAACTGTTCTGTCTGTAAGGAATATTTTTCAAGTAAAAGTTGTATGTCAATGCAAAAATCTGTTTCTTTCCTTTCAATATGTCAACTAGCAAGTTACACAAAGCATGTGAAAAAGACCAAAACATATTATTCATTTTAAATTTATTATTCATCTCATGCAAATTACAAACATTTAAATTATATACAAATTTGGAAGACATGATCAGCTGCATTTAATACATAATTTGTAATAAAAAATAATTACAGTGGCAATGAGACATCTGTTGGGCAGCACATAAACTATGAAGGACAATAGGCAATTAGTGCATCACATTAGAGTGAACATTTTTAAAGGTTTTGAGAAGGTCATCCAATCATCAAGATTATATAATGCATGATATTACTTCTCGAGACAAATCTATTAGACTTGCTAGATTGCTATTACCTAACTTATCATGTAGGATATTACTTCTCCAAACAACAAATATAGTGGTCTCGTAAATCTAACTTGTCATGGTAGGATATTGCTTCTCGAGACATGAAGAAATTGTCTGTGGATTCATAATTTGCCTATATTGTGTACTTGGTGTAAACATTTAATGTTATTTCCAAAATGGGTTGGAATCAGATCCTATATCAATCAATAAAACAAAATAAAACAATGGAATGTATTTTGTGTAAGTGCACACAATTATGAACAAAAGCAACAAATTTAACATTATTGGTTCCTTGCTTTAGCAAAAGGAACCTATGCATTCAACTTGGCATGTGTGTGTCTGTGTCACTTGCTTGGTGTTCAATAAGGGAAAGTTGGATTGAGGCCATACTTGCACTATAGATCTGCCAAATTGAGGTTTACCCTATTGTTTTGGCTGCAAAGGTTGCCAAAGGTCGGTTATGTTCCAAAAACCCAAAATAATAAACCTTCAAAAACTCCCAATGCCAAGGTGTGCCAAGGCTGACATTTTGGGACAAGTTGTGAATGGGTTGGGGGAACATTTTGAAACTTTATGGTCATGTGATCCAAGGTCACCAAAGGTTAATTAATGGTAAAAAAATAGTATTTTTGTGTATTTTAGGGATGAGAGTAATCGTCTCATCGATCCAGTGACCTTTTTTCGTATTTTGACATTTTCTACCCCATATTTGGATCTCAAAGGTACCTTCCGATCAAGAATATCAATGTCTGACCCCTGTGCGACCATATAACTTCGAGGTCAAAGGGTTGTGTTTTTCTTTTTTTAGCAGTTAGAATGGTCGTAAAGACTTATTGTAGTTTGATCAGTTTGTCAAACTACATCTGACCCCAACGTCAATAGGTCAAATCAGAAAAAAATATGCTTATTTTAGGGAGAAAACGGGCATACAATGAGTTAACTTTACACCTGGTTATGAAGTTGTATGGCGCCAAAGGTTCATTTTGAGACTCCCAGTGATCACAAAAAGTTGATATTTTGGGATAAGTTGTGAATGGAGTAGGGAAACATTTTTAAGATCAAAAGTCAATTAATGGTCCAAAACTAGTGATTTGGCAATATTCTGATAAGCAAGGAACCTTAGTGCCCTTGGAGTAGGGAAACATTTTTAAACATAATGGGCATGTGATCAAAAGTCAATTAATGGTCCAAAACTAGTGATTTGGCAATATTCTGATAAGCAAGAAACCTTAGTGCCCTTGGGTTCTTGTTTCCAAATATGGGATATGGAATCAGATCCTATATTCATTGTCAAGACAGGAATGTCAAGACACTCCTGGAGTTCTTGAGGAGACGAGGACCCAAGAATTCTGGGAGAAAGAGGACTGTTCTGCCCTCATTTTTAAAATGGTGGAACTAGTACCAATAGTGTTTATAGTTAAAAAAATATATCAAATGTTCATGATATCTAGCATTACTGGAATTTTAAAATTTCAATATATCCAATAGGTCACCTGATAACTACTAATCTGCAAAGAAAATGTTTTCCATCATATGATAAAAGGATTGCACATAACAGGATATTACAATTAGTTTGTTTACATACTGTTTGCAGGTATGAAATATTGACTGTACTGTATGTCCTAACATTTCATCTTTCTGTACACAAGTTGTACTGCCAGATGTTTGTGCTGGTGTATATGGATGATAATAGGCCTGCTATATGCTACAATCGGTAAACAATTTGAAAAAGAGTGACCAAATAATTTATTTTCAATGCTTCAATTTCAAATAATTTCAGATGGTTTCTCTAAAATGGAATTTCAATATTTTGAATACCTCTATAGTATTGTGTAACATATTAAATGTATAAATTTTGGGTCGCCAAATGAAATCCTTCACTGCATTATATATAAGCTAATCAGGCAAACATTATTAAACAAAATTATACAAGCTCATCATGTCTTATATATGACACTACAGTAACAATGCTTACAACATTTGTCTTTAATACTAATCTGCCGCCCCTCATTAATATTCATGATCTACTGTACAGTATACAAAAAATAATAGGGGTCATCATCTACCCATGACAAACACACATACCAAGTTTGATATTAATCTACTATCCA
>JAODFY010155186.1:0-17761 GCA_027580055.1 Paracaudina chilensis | reverse complement strand
GTGGTGGGGGGGGGGGGGGGGGGGGGGGGGGGATGCTATGCGCAATGAAGAGATGTGACGAACGGTTAAAGGTGCGGTCAGGCTTTAATTTGGACTAACAAAAAAAATGCCTTTAAACCGCGTCAAATTTAAAATTGCTGTCTGGAATTACGTAAATCTTTTATATCTCGTTGACAAAATGCCCAAGTATTATTTAGTTGAAAATTACCGATTTTGCATATAATGTGTCCCCGATTAATCCCCGCCCCAATATTGTCCTTCATTAAATTTCTCCGAATATGTTATGTTTAAAGAATGAATAAATTATGGGTGTTTTAACGAACTATGCACTGAATGAATAAACCACCACACTAAGTTAAAAAAAAAAGTCATATTTTGGGGCTGAAACTCTGCCACTTCCTTTAAGTTTATACAACTGTTAAGTACAGTGCTTATAGGCTTATTTTTTGTCTTCCCATGCTTACAGCAAAGAAAAAAAACCTTTGCAAGACCGGTCAACAGGAATCCAAATCCGACTGGATTATAATGTCCTGTATTATGTAGCTGAGCGTTTAGAAATAGCTAAGTAAGCCCTTTTAATCCGTGTATTCATCACGAGGGCCACTGACGCGGGCCATTGTTACAATATTGCCAAGTGTTCAATGGCCCATTACTAGATTAATCCACTACTTTCTATTGTTGGATTTAAAAATCTGAACCTTGTGAATTCTGGGACAAATTGTTGCTTAATTTTTTTAACATCTGTTGTGTAAAGACTTAACGGACCTAGTTAATTGCGACTATATGTGTGGAATTACGATATAGGTTAATGGTTAAAGGAGCTACGGAGGAATGTAATGGACTTAATATGGACATCATATGGCTCGCATGAGGAGCAGATGCGAGCTTATGTAATACCCCTGCATATCGGTCTGTCCGTCCGTCCATCTGTCCACAAAACATTTTCTATATAAGGGCTTCAAAGGATATAGAACGGTTACGCTAGCCAATTCCCAACTCAGCCAATCCAACACTTCCCCCTCCTTACAGCCAATTTATATAAGTACCCCACCCTTCCCAGACATTCCCATATAGTACCATACAACAGTCATTTTCATGCAAAATTATTTTGCTGGAAATGCCTCAATTGATATATGCAGTTGCCCTATAGCCAATTCCATCCTAAGCATACCACCACCCCACAACCCTCTCCAGACAATCAACTGGGACCCCGCCATACCCCCACCCAAGGCGCAGTGACCACCCTGCATACCCTACAACACCATCCGTCCCAATACCCACCACACCTTCCCATACACCCGTCATTCACACCCAACGAGCTCCACCCTACTATATCTCTACCATGCATTCGAATCCCACCAGCCCAATTCATTCCACCTCAACAGTCCAACATCAATCAACTCGATCACAGGAGGTCAGTGTACCTGGGAATATGTGTACGAGTGTACGTATACCCGAACACAGAAGGGGCTGGTATATGTGCATCAGTGGACTCGGTCACATGTGATCAGTGTACTTGGGGGATAGGTATAACAGCGTACTCAAACACATGCAATAAGTCGGCTGGTATATATCAGGTGCATCAGTGGATTTGGACACATGTTATCAGTGTCCTCAGTCATAGGTGTATCAGCGTACTTGGTTACACGTGTATCAGCGTACTCGGAAACATGTGTACCATTGTACTCGGAAACAGGTGTATCAGCGTACTCGGTTACATGTGTACCAGCGTACTCGGGAACAGGTGTATCAGCGTACTCGGGAACAGGTGTACCAGTGTACTCGGTTACATGTGTATCAGCGTAATCGGAAAATGTGTACCATTGTACTCGGAAACAGGTGTATCAGCGTACTCGGTTACATGTGTATCAGCGTACTCGGGAACAGGTGTATCAGCGTACTCGGTTACATGTGCATCAGCGTACTCGGGAACAGGTGTACCAGTGTAATCGGTTACATGTGTATCAGCGTACTCGGGAACATGTGTATAAGCGTACTCGGTTACATGTGCATCAGCGTAGGCTACTCGGGAACAGGTGTACCAGTGTAATCGGTTACATGTGTATCAGCGTACTCGGGAACAGGTGTATAAGCGTACTCGGTTACATGTGCATCTGCGTACTCGGGAACAGGTGTACCAGTGTAATCGGTTACATGTGTATCAGCGTACTCTGAAACATGTCTGGCAAAATGTTCATTTAAAGGTGGGAGACGTACAACTTATTAGAGGCCAATGTGAGTCAGAAGGTGTTATATCGTATACGTCAGATAACAATGTGGGCTAGTTTTAAAAGCAACGTGACACATTAAAAGACGCTTTATTGTGTTACTACAGAGTAATCAGAGTATAACTATCGGGATTATAGCGTACAATATTTTGATAACAAATATTATAAGGCCCTATAATTGTGGCCTCAAAGTGTGAATTTTCCCGCCCTCCATATGGAATTCGTCATTGGTGGAAGCTCCATATACCTAACAGCAAAAACCTCAACTTGACCCAATCTAGCAAATATCTAGCCTACTCGGGCGAAAAAAAATCCCCTTAGGACCTTCTCTCATATAAGTCATAAAAAAAACACAATTAAAAAAATATATTGTTACAGAATGTGGCCTGGTAAAATATTTATGTAAATTTCTCCCCCCCCCCCCCCACCACCGTCAAGGAGGTTAGCTCCCTACCTGGCAAACCCTGGCGCCACCATTGCAGATGTCCCCACTCTTGTCACGCTCCCCAGATGTTCAACACCCACACAGTCATTGTTTCACTGTGCATAAAGCATTTATGTTCCCCCTTAATCGTTAATAACCGCACCCGTTGGTTTTAAAGTAAATGTATATTATATAGACATTTTTAACGGAACGGTGTAGACACGTTGTCTCACCCGCAAGAAATAACTGTTTTTTGTTAGAAGTAAACCCCAAAGAGAATTGCTTAATAATTCCTAATCGATTTTTTTTTTTTTAGCTTCGCTCCGTTAAATTAAGCAAGGTTGCGAATATACGTATATCTTGTCCAACGAAAAATCGACTTATTTTATTATATATTAAAAAAGGGAAACGTTGGGTTACGGAAGACTGCTCATCTGCGCGCTATTTTCCGGAACGCCAACATGATCCGCCGAGGGGGAATGTTGTGTATCCATCGGTGGCCAATTGTGACAAATAGATTTTACTTGTTGTTTAAAAAAAAAAAAAACTCCCCATGGGTAAATGGTACGATCAGCTCTATAGCCGTGACCACCAACACATACCGGTAGTCATAAACAAATTCACATCGTTCCGAAGATTGGTTGTACGAGACGTAACTGTCCCCGAAGGGAATGGGGTGGCCGGTTCCGGTTTTGCTCGGTGGAGGATTGGGTGTATTTCCTTCGAAAGATCGAGGAAAAGATGATAAAACGGTAAAAATCATACAATATTGTTTAATATGAATTCCAAACAATGCGTCACCGCCCTATAGTAATTTAGAATATGGGGGTGGGTTCGGGATGGGGTTGGGACACTCTTGAATATACTGACCAAAATTACCCAGCGCTGGACTTTTAAGGAACCAGTCCATCAATGTGTTTCTTTTAGGATCTTTTAGTTTTGGGCATTTTTTTTTCTTGGTAAAAATACGTTGCTGGAAATTATACATATAATGCGTCACTTCATAAAAGAGTAAATTTAAATTCGGCACACACCATACACCAACACACACACGCACACAGGTATGTTACGATAGTGTCAAGTCTTCTGTTATAATGTACAATGTGACATATACACATGATTTACTTATTTGGAAATAGCAAACCTGGAGTCTTCCAGATATTAACAACATACCGTTTTAAGATATATAGCTCCAAATGGAAATACAAATGGAATGACCTGGTTTCAGGTCCAATGGCCTTGACGATTGGTTGGGGGGGGGGGGGTCGTCTTCGTGCCCCTTTTTTTTCTTCAAAATATAAATCTTTAACTTGAAAACTAAACAAAACATTTAGGACGAAACTTTCCGTTCCTATATTAATTATCTGTAATGTAATATAACATATTTCTTCGAACTTTGAGATATTTTGTCTCATTTAATCAATTACCGGTATCTTTGCGGTTTATATGAGAGAATTGTATGAGATATTTTATTAATTATTATCCTCCGCAGATGAGTATCAACAACCTGCAGAATGCCCGTGATTCGCTACCTAAAGTCAAACGTCACAAGACCGTCCACCAATCCGAATTCGAAATGAATGGAAAAGAGCGAAACGTTAACATTGGCTCCCATGATGCTTTGTCAACAGAAATGGAGACCGGAGAGAACCGTACTCATCAGGAACGACAAGTTATGACGAATCAATTTGGGGAGACGGTTATCGATCCCGATATATCGATTGAAAAATGGGTCGATGTCTGGAAGGAAGGGAAGACCAAATTCCACAAAAAAGAAATTCACGGGTATTTTTAAAAAATATAATTGACTTGTATTCCATGGAGTGGGGTGGTATGAGGTGGGTACACTGGGAAGACAACTGTTTAGGAAACATGTCCCCCACCCGCCTCCATTGGCGACGCGATAAAATATGAGCTTCACTAAGAGTAACCTCACCTAGTTGACAGTGGAGAGTGTTGGAACATAATTATAAGAAATGTGCATTTTCAAAAAATTTGTATTACGAATATATTAATTATTTTTTAGGTTTTTTTCAACTGGCACAATAGCCTACGCTCCAAGGGCATTACTTAACGGAAACCCTACTCCATTCCTTTAGGCTGAACACCAAACAGGAGTTCCAATTTGAGTATTATACGATGATATTAATCGATATTAGCATTGGAGTCGGCGTAAACGATATCGGTATATATACACGCATTTTTTCGTTTGGTATTTTGCAACACTATATCTGAAAGATTTCAGTAGTTTGCAGAATTCCCTTATTTAGCCCACATTTTTGGAGGAGTGTACCTAGAACCTTGTTTAAATTTTCCAATGCTAATGTTGCCCCACCCTCGCTGCGACAATTTAATTCATTTGGAAACATTTGGTATTTTTATAGTCATATTTAACGCATACAGCCGGTTTGTCACATGCTGTTTCATAAGACTAATATAGTCGGGCAAAATAACTTGTGTAAAATGAGCGAACACATGGATGATATCCTGATCAAATTAACTAGCATAAAGTTGGTGGATATGATTATTCATTGTGTATGCCTTTAACAATATTCATATATTCCATTATTTTCTAGGGTTCTCAAGACTTACATGCAGAGGCTTACAGAGGATAAGAAAGACCCTAATTTCTTCATACCACTGTGCGGAAAATCCGTCGATATGAAATGGTAAGGTCTCACTGATATACAATGGGGCAATTCACAACTCACAACATCAATAATGTTAAACCAGAAATGTGATTCTTCAATGTACATTGTGGGATTATTTCACGCTCACCACAACAGTCTTGTAGAATGCGAAATGTGGTTCTCAGAAGGGGGAAATTCTCTGTTAGCCACATCATCATTGTTTTTGAACCTGATATGTGGCTCTCCAATTTTGTATGGGACATTTCCTCGTTAAATCAATGTCGTAGGTTATTTACTTTCCAGTATATTGTACTGAAGAACTATATCAATGGATGAAACATTTATACGGGAAAAACACATCACTGTGTCCAGAAAACCAAAACATTTCCTCGCTCGCCACATTAATGTTGTAGCATCTTCCAAATGTCACTGTTGTAGAATCCGAAATGTGGTTCTCCAAAATTGTATGAGACAATTCCACGCTAGTCACATTAACCGTGACGTTGTATAATCCGAAATGTCGTTTTTCAAAAATGTATGTTTGACCGGCCGCTTGTCACATCAGTGTTGTAGAATCCGAAATGTGCTTCTCTAAATTTTGAATGGGACAATTTCCCACTTGCCAAGAAGAAACTGCTGCAGAATCCATAATGTGGTTCTCAATATTTCAATGGGCAATTTCCTGCTCATCACATGAATGTTGTAGAAACTGAAATGTGTTCTTCAAAGTTTAATAGGGCAATTCCCCACTCTAGATCAGTGCTGTAGAATTCGAAATATGGTTATCTAAAATTGTATGGGATTGTATGTCAGTTCAATAGCAGAATATATAGCTTACAGGAAACGTGACTTTTAAAACCTAGACCTTAGTATAATCTGCCACATACGATATTATATCCTGAAAGCGACTTGCACCTTTAATTAGTTGTACGATTCCACAAAATTTGTGACGATATCATACCTTTAAATGTTTTTGTTTCTTGAAAAAAAAAATGAATATCGCTTTAATTAAAATCTACCTTTACAAGGCTTCTTGACCAAGGCTATCATGTGACTGGCTGTGACATCGCAGAGGAAGGAGCGAAACAGTTCTTCGAGGAGCACGAGATCCTCTATACGATGGAGATGTTGACAGGAGAGGCAAAAGGGAAAGTTTTCAAGGTACAGTACGTCTACTCTACATTGTGTTGTACATGATAACAATCATTTTGAGGTTTCCAATTACGCACCCGCAAATCCCCACCATTTTTAATATGGGTTAATTAAAGGTTGAAGATTCTATCCACCGAATGAATTTCACCACCCTCCCAACATGAAATTCGTGATTGGCCGAAGTCCTATATACATACATGCTTAGGAGGAAATAGCGTTTTAAAGGAAAAACAAACCCAAAAGCAAACATTTGCTTATAACAACGGTAAAGTACATATTTTATATGTGAGGTTGCAAGTAGCCAATTCACATGAGTTTCCGATGTCACCGAGAACTGAGAGATTCCTAATTTAATGAACATTTTACTAAACTTTCTCATTGAGGTGTTTATAGATGCACTTGAGGGTACTACAACAGGGATGTGTTCATTCATATTTTCAAAAGTGTTTGAACTAAGCCAATTGAAAATCGGACGTTTTGGTAGGTTTTGGTACTTTGCAACAACACCTTTTAATAATTTTGTCATTTGTTAGTGATAGATCACCACATGATACAAATGCATATAAACGTTAACAACATTAAAGTCACAGAGAAAGAATTAAACTAGGGTTAAATTATAAAGAAATACAAAAGAAAAACACTCATAGTGGCCCTGTGATGTCATCATAGACTTACTCCAAGTCATGTTCTTGAAAAATAAAAGGCAGCCCTCGTATCGATGAAAGTGAACATTTTAAACAGTACTTGATATTTTGAAAATGGATGCTGATTACCGAGTCTGGCGTATCTGTGTATTCTTGTACATATAAGCAAATGCTACTTGCTGGGTTTTGTTTTTTCCTTTTAATCAAATATAACCTATCGGCTATATACAAGTATCTTCTCACCTGTAATAATAATCTACTGTGTCAAGTTTAACGCAGTCAAACAGGATTTGTTAACAGAAATAGTCCTATATGACAGATCTATATGACAAATGGGCTCATATGGGGTAAATGTGAACCCTGTCACTGATTTGGACGTGGGGTGACCGACGACTCCGCCATACCCATAGATCCTTACGCCTATGGGGTACTTCATTTCCCATACAGCGACGCCACTATACACATTTGATTGGGTCTCTCGTTTTTCACACTGATAGGGTAAAGTGAATCCGATCTCCATCTACGTGTGTGATTTTTACGAGTTTCATTCCGTAGCGCCATCTAAATTTGACTGCATCTGGGACAGGGGTTCTTTCGCGGCAATCAACACAAAGGATCGCACCAGGTATTGTTTATATATATATATATATATTTTTAAATAAATTTAAGCAGCTGTATGCTGCCTTCAGGATGAAGAAATAAAAACAGTCAGAATAGAAAAGCTTTCACATCAGTAAGGTTAGTCATATGATGGACTTTAGAATATGAAATTTAAAAGACGTGTATAATTTGCTCTAATCAAAACATTCTTGCTATAACAAAAACAATCGTGAAATTGGAGGTTGGAGGAGATATCTAAATATATAATGTTTTTTATATTAATTTAAAATGTAGCAAGAAAATATATACGAATCTACTAAATTTAGAATGAGGAGGATTCTAAATTATTTGATCTCACTTAACAATGTGACGTCTTCAATCAGGTATTGTGACGTCATGACGAAACTCATCAAACCAGACGGCCGTTGGTTACTTGATGTGTTTGAGCTGGATCACGTGATTTTCGCCGGTCCGCCATTCAACCAAGATACTGAAGAATTACATGAGATTATCGGTAATGAATTGATTAAATATTATTGATTATTGAATATATTTTAATATGGATAATGGTTTTTAGTTAGTTTTCTCTGCATCATTCTTAGAATTTATATTAAATAATAGTTTAAAAATATAATCATTACTTTTGCTTGCTTCTTGAAACCGGAAATATTTGTTACCTTTTCCTCCAGGTGATCAATTTGACATCGAGCAACTGCGACGGAAGGATGCCATGAACCCCTGGAGTCAGACATGGGGCGTGTCATACTTTATCGTCAAGGACTTTCTGATCACATTGAAGGGGGACTCCAAAGACAAATAACCACCAGAAATTAACAAACAAACGACGTTCACAGAGTTGAAAAAGCCAAAGCATGCATGGAGTTATAATTTTAACCTGATCTAACCTCTTGGGGGAAAGGGTGGTTTTGGTTTGCAACCACCACAGCCCCTGTCCATATTAGTTGGTGTTATAATGGTCGATATATGATTTTTTGCGAACGATTTTCGCGGACTAGGCGTAAAAATGCGCTATAATAGGCAATGTAATAGCCAATGTGATCTTAAGTGCGCTATTAGGTGTTCAACCCTCCTAATACACATGAATTTAACTTTGAGCTGCTTCCGTTAATTCGAGGTGTTCATTGACCTTGACCTCGACTTACCAAGCCAGGAAGTGTAACGAATTTTAATTATGAATGTATAAATTAACGTAGGGGTAGTTTATATACATGACATGTATCCAATCGGTGTGACAGTACATATTGCCCCCTCTATCTAGAGTAAACGACGGAGCGAGTGTTATTCTCTCACAATTTGGACAGTACAGTCCTTAACGACTTATTGAACGACCTATACGTTAAACCTTGACGGAACGGAAATATAGTTCCGCAGACCCGTAGTCATACCTGGTTCCGTAATCCAAAGAAAAACAAAATATAACCCGGAAAATTTGTACATGGGTGTAACCTCTTCATATTTTTATATATCACACTTGTGCCCCAAATCGGACAGGATAATCCGATTTTCCGGTCAAATGTGTTTTATTATATTTATTTTATTTCACTATATTTCGCAAATTTTTCGTCGTACGCTCCATGCCAAGGTCAAACCCGCCCCTGATCATGCCTGATGAAAATGTGTTCAGAGCAGTGTGGCGGCGGAATTAGGTAATTCAACGTTTAATTGATAATTTGACTTTGTGACACATTGCGTAGTAAATATACTAAATTGTGTTTTGTTTGAAAACAAGACTAATATTCCATGTGGCTATCCACGGAAATTCGTCCTATCATATGCATGTATGTAGCCTTAATATTTTATCTGTTATTCTTTTAAATATGGGCCTAAGCTTATGACTTTGTCCTTCGTTTTGAAAATACTTTGCTTAATGTAAGAGTGCCTCTATGTGTGCAGTTTCAATATGTAGTCATTAATGTTGCAATTTTGCTGAATAATCCATGCATATTTTAGTTTGAAAGTCATGTATCTTATATATTTTCATACGCGAATACGTGACGTCATGGCGTCTTTAACCAGCGCGCTATAGGCTTAGACCTATAGGGAGTATGTGCGCAGGACATGCACACCGACCAACAATACGTATGCGTGACAATGAATGCTTGTTAATGAAATACCGGTACACACGGTCAAATTTTTTAGGATCAAACCGCACGTTCTGTTAAAAGTTATTTATTACGACACATACAAATTATTATGACACGGGCTGAAATCTATAGCTCACGCGCTGTGTTTTGATTCAACAAAGTTTGACCGTGTGGAAAGGCCTTGAGGTTGCGCATGAACTCTTCACGCGCTCAACGGTGCGTATTTGATTAGCCTATTGTGGAAATATATTGTGAATAAAGTACCACTGTTCTTATGGGTCAATGAATTTTAGATGTGAAAAACACGTTCAAAGTACGTGCAATGCATATGACATACCGTATATATACTAAATGGAGTAGTTGGACTGTAGTAGGCTAGAGTTGGACTGTAGTAGGCTAGAAGGTTTACCTGTGTAGAGTAATAAAGTATGAGCACAGGCTAGGCCTTCCCTTGGATATGTGCGGATTGAAAGAAAATGTATGTGATAAGAAGCCACGAGTTGCCACCAGTGTATGACGGGCTTCCGGCGGTTGCCACCGGTAGTTCGCTGGCGCGCCATCGACCAATTCGCTGGCGGACCGCCGGAGACCCGCTCGTCAGTGTAACAAATTGCAAATAATTAAGTTGTTCAAGAAAGTTTTAAACCTTGGTACACTGTTATTAAGGGGAGTCAGAATAAAAGAAGACTTGTTGTAAACTGTGGAAGGAGTAGAAAACGGGGGAGGGGTGGAGCCAGGGGGTACATGAAAGTCAATCATTGACTTCTTGGATGTTGAGTCCATGGGACTGGACGGTGCGAAGGTGTTACATCCCCGCTGAGACGCACTTTATATATATACGATTGTGCAGTGATTCAATGCCCTGTAGTATTATATTTGTGATGGTGTGGTTATGTAAGTTGAAATGAAGGCCTTTAGGAGTTTTAGTTTTCTTGATGTTGACCGTAGAGCTATTGCAGTAAAAACCCTTCTTTAGTGTGGTCTTGATTTTTCCGAAATATTGTACAAGGAAAAAAAAAAACTTAACATGCCGTTTCTTGTTATTATATTTTCAATGTCATACTGCTGAATTAAAATGCCTTTCCTCATTGGAAAATATCATATGATTCATACTGCATTTTTTAAATAATTCAAAAAATCAAAGAAAAAATACAGCTATACATGGGTCTGTAACAGAGTGTCCGTTGGTGTAAAAAAAAAGATCATAGAAAAGCTCTCTAAGCCAATGGGGACTGCCCGCCCGCCCGAATATTTTAGAGGACGCTGTCATATAGGTCCTATATTAGTTACGCCGGAAATTGTAACCAAAACTGAGGAAACGCTAACTAACGTTAGCGTTTACGTTCCACATTAATTGAAGTTACGATGTATTCACTCTGGACAGTGCCCAGATTGAAACAAGAGCTTATAACCAGAAGGTCTTATATTCACGGAAGAAAAGAAAATCTCATAGAAAGGTAATTTTGCCATTAATTGTAACAAAGTTTAATTAACTAGCCTAACATTCAGTAACACTAACAACGCTGCGACATTCTATAGCCTAGGCTAGCTACTACTACTAGTATAATGAACGAACTGAAGTTCGTTCGGTACACATTCTTTCGCAATAGTTATTCAATGTTGGCTCATCAGTGATGCACATATATAGTTATGCACAGCTCTGTTTAGGACCTATACGAGAGCGCCCGTTGATGACGGGGAGCCCCATTGAAAGAATAGTGAAAATAGAACATGAGGAAAAATACACCCAGTCTTAGTACTTATGGGGGCAGGGGGCACGTGCCCCAATCATATTTGGACCCAAAATTAATTGTGCCTGCAAATTCGTTTGAGCTAATGTTATATTAGGGGGTCGGGTGATATATACGGTAGTACCAAAATCGCATCTGAGGTCATTTGATTATTCTGAAATCTAAGGGGAGGGACACCCCTCCCGTTAGACCCCTCCCCCAGGACACATATCACTAATACCATTTGGGATTGTGCCCTCCCCCAAATCACAAAATGTGGCGGCGCCCCTCTTTATAGTTTCAGTTTATTTCTTCCTTTCAGCTGAAATTATAAACAAATTCAAGTTTAGACCTGATTATCACAGAAATGATATGAAACGAACGAAAGTATTAAATAAAGCTATAATAAAAAGAGCTGATAGGAAGTGGGACCAGAAGTAAGTTTAAAGAAAAACTTTTCGGGTCTGGTCCCAATAACAATGGAAAATGAAGTATATAATAATGATTTTTTTCAGAACAAGTAATACAGCAAAGTGAAGAAAGAAAAAGAAAAAGAAAAAAAAGATGACCAGTCAATTATAGGTGGCCATTAAAATGGATTTCAATAGTCTTTTAAAAATATTAAGAGTGTGCGAATTTTTTACATGGAGTTCCAGAAAAGTACACCGGAGCTTCTTATCTGTGAATGTGCAAACATGGTCCTAGTGTAAGGTTGAGTGAGATTATTACCAGTTCTAGTAGGGTAATTACGGAAGGTAATTATGTGTGTAATTATACAGGAAAATTCCAATCTGATAATATGATAGCTCACAATATTTCCAGGAAAATGCATTTGGACCAGATAGTACCCCTGTCCCCCTTTAACACCCCCGTGGACAATGGCAGTCTAAATATTATGAGACCTAAACCTGTGCAGGATAACCCCACCCAATGGTGACAGCCCGATGACAATAGCACTTTGATTGTTGAGATATTAATTGTTGAATACATTTATAATTTATATATAATTTTAATTACACATCTGGCAAAATTTGTGATATCATCAGTTCTCTAGGGCCGAAAACTTTATTAAACTTTATTATGTGCAACTGTAAAGACACAGAAGTTGCCAGATATTTTTTCAATTAAAATGAAAATCTTAATATCTAAGGCAATATCAGCCCAACCAAAAATGCTATTGTGATGGGTTGTTCACCATTGAGTCCCCACCCCCCTACAACTTTGGTTTTACGAATAGAACATTCAATCGTCTCCACTGGAAGATAACTTTATTTTTTTAACTATAAAAGGTGCGTTGTATAGTTTTCGTTTTTATGTGGGAATCAATACGCGAGAGAGCTGAAATAACATGCTGGAAATCAAACTCATGACATCGTACCTGTATCTTCCACACTTCATTGCTACACGAGGCGATGTCATTGCAGGTTGCCATCGATGTGTGGTGGACCACGACATGGTCGACAGGCGTAGGCATGACGGTTGAATCTGTGGGTGGTCTTGCGCCCCACTCAGCCCTCGACACGATGCGAGGACAGCCTAATAATTAAGACGAAATGTGAACCACGACGAAAAACGAAAATTGTTAGCCCATGTATCAAAGGAAGGTGGGTGTTATGCAGGGGGTAGAAGCCGGGGCACTAGGGGCACATGCCCCCATTTTTTCCAAAGTAGCAAAATTATGCCCTCCTGGCCAAAAAATGTCCCCCTATGATGAAGGACCTTTTTTTTTATCTTAAGCTATTAATTAATTTTAATATTTTAAACTTCTGAACTATGGATGGACAGAAGTACAGATGTATCATGTAGGTAGGCAGAGTGCATCAGTGTAACGAGTGGTGGTTGTGGAATGCGAGAGTACCCCTCTGTTATTGTGCCCCCACTTTTTGGAAGCTTCCTACCCCCTGGTTTGTTGCAAATGATACAGAGAGAATGGTTGATGGAGAGATGTCCGCGCAAGTGTACGCGAATATTGACGATTTCCGCGCGAAATATGGAAGAACACTAGTTAGGACGCAGAACCGTCGATCGTGGGAATTTTTGTGTGCTAAAATAAATATGGTTCCAACGATATGGAAATTGAACCCCACATAACTACATATTACATAGAAAGGAATAATTCGACAGTGAATTTTTTTTTCAGAGGTCGAATCTAGCAGCCCCAAATTTAGCCATATGCTACAATATACAAGTTACAATACAGGTGCATAATAGAAACAAAACATGTCCCGTCAACATAGATATTTTCCACGCAAAATTCTTTCATAAACTCCTGAATAAATTTTATATAGGCAAATGTAACTTACATGTAAACTTGTATGGCAGGTAGAGGTGGGGAAAATATTTTCTGGAATATAAATATCACTCACCATGCACAACGGAGCAGCTCTAAAAACACAACAAGAAAACATATACTCTCAATTTAGTTAAGGTGCATAATGACTTACGTGTATACAAGTTTAGAGTGCTAAACCGAGGCTTAAAGATATGGTTGTAGCAAAACCTACCAAAGAGTGAGTTGATCACTTTTGAAACTATAAATAGTCAGTTGTGTAATGTCATGTAATCATACTTCGTTGGGGATTTCATGGAAGAAGTGAACACTATATATTTTTGGAATGCTTGGATCATGCATAATTAAAAAAATGATGTTTCCCAATTTTTATACTTCCGGTATGGTGACCATCTTGGATTTCAAAATGGCCGCCATTCCAAGTTCAATACTCCATAAATCTAGACATAGTTCACCGAATCAATCGTTTATAGTGTCTAATTATAGGTTTAATTGGTCAAGGAATGCATTTTCAAAACTTGAGTCATTTTGATTTGGCAGCCATGTTGGATTCCCAAATGGGCGCCATTTAATGAAATTAGTCCAAGTTTTTTTTTATTAGGTTAACAAGTCAATCTAAATTTAACTCATATAAATAGGTTTGGTGTCCAAATTGTAAGTAATGAAAAATCCATTTTGCCACTTGCAAGTCGTTCGAGGTGTCGGCCATATTGAATTTCAAAATGGCCATTCCATGAACTTTATTGCAGTCCAAAAGTTTGTCTGAAAATAGCCTGTTTTATTGACACAGGAATCGTTTTATGATCGTTTCAATGTAGAACAGGAACGGCGCTAGCACACAATTCTGGTGATTTCCAGACCCATCACTCATTGAAGTGGACAACTCACAGTTGAGATAACACTGACTCCAAGATCGTTATTTGCACCATCGGGTGAAATCCTTCTTTGTTTGGGCAAGAGCCAGTTGATAAAGCTATTAACTAATCTAAGTAAGCATGAAGACATATACGAGAACATTATGTCAGACAACCAAGGGAATCTTGCACGGAGTGAAGGCACAACTGACACCACTATGGCAGTTGCGATTACATCGAGTGGGAACGCATCCCACAACACTAGCACAGTTGAGCCGGCATCCATTGAAGACGCGACAGTCAACACCATGACAGTTGAAATCGCACCAAGTTGAGATGCAACCGACAACAATATTTCTCAACAGCTAACGATGGATGACAATAACAACAGTATCCAAAGCGACACGACAAATGAATATGTTAGAAGAGTTGGGTTAGTGGACAGTATATGGTCATCTTGCAGAAAATGATCAGTAAGCCCTCCTATGTGGAAACAATTTAGCTATATGTTATAATAGCAATTTGATGTCTCTCACAAACAACGATGACACAGTAGGTGCAATTTTTGACACGTATAGAGATAAAACGCAGCTGCCATCATTGAAGTTTGCCACACGGAAAAGAAGAGGGAAAGGACGGGATCCTGTGAGAAAAAAAAGTCGTTGACAACAACAATGTCAAGCACATACCGATGCAGAAACTTCTTTTTCACTCTTTAACAAAACTGGATTTAACAGAGCACCTAGCAACAAAGATATTATAATTTAACATTCACACACCAAAGCAATTGTTCACGTCAGCGGCTGGGAAAACCCTGAGTAGTTTTGTACTGGAAGTTCAAGACAACAATCACGAAGAAGCCGATACATCAATAATTTGGCATGCCAAGCTAGTTTCTGAAGAATACCAGGGAGACATCAAGCTAACCATCTACTCACCGGACACTGATGTCTTAGTTCTCGCAGTAGGGTTTTATAAACAGCTTCCGCAAAATACAACCATTGTAATGGTTTCTGGTGACATCCAGGTGAAGGATATGTATGAAGCACTTGGGTCCCATCGAGCAGATGCTCTTCCAGCATTCCATGCATTCACAGGATGCGATACTACAGGCCGTTTCGGATACGGAAAGAAGTGGTTTGATCATTTTATGAAGATTGATGAATCAATCCTCAATGCGCTACATTCCCTATCATATACTATGGAGTTGTCGGACAATCACTTGAATCGTTTGGAAGAATTTGTTTGCAGAGTTTACCTGCCGAGGGGAGTTAATATTAGCAACACAGAAGATCTTAGATGGTATATGTTCAGCAAACACATGGCTGATGGATCCAAACTGCAACCAACAAAAGTTGCGCTCAAGCAACATATATTGAGGGCAAAAATTCAAGATCGAACATTTGGACAAACTGTAAAGCCCCATCAGCTGTTTAATGATCCAACTACGTATGGAATTAAGAAAGAAAATGGTGATGGTGATGCAGCTGTATGAGCACGAGAGCCCATGAGCTATGAATGTGTTCATCAGACAAATGCGAAAACACTGAACAACCAGCATGTAATGGGATATATATTGATGACAGTGGTGAAGATGACGGTGTAGATGAGTGAGGGTGACCAAAGGAGTCCATGCCGTTACTTTTTCATGTACGCGTGTCTGTGTGTGTGATTACTAGTGATACGAACCTTCCAACAGTTTATGCTTTGCTTCATACCTCACAGCTTATCAACCCCTTTTTGCTAAACATGCATTAATAATTGAAGATCACCAGATAGCTTTCTATTCTCTCAGAACCTTGCAATGTCAACAAGACCACATGTTGTTTCATTGTCATATAGTACAATTAGTGTCCAGTCAAAACAAGCTGGCACACCTCCTGACTCTGGGTTGTCAATGTCATTGGGTAACTGGTGGTCAGTAGAGCAGGAAATTTGCAGCATGGTTGATATGAGAATGTTTATGCGATCATTGCGATGATTATAAGGATTAAAATGTCTACATTGAACCCCTTCTCCGGGATCAGCTACAATTGTAGAAATGCATATTGAATGAGAATTTTCGAATTAGACAGACACTAAAGTAATTCCATCTTATCAGACTTGAATGAAACCCACTTTGGTAGGCCTTGAAAAGGTTTTGATTAGTACAGATTAATGCATTCAACTCGCATCTGCGAAGTCTTCAGACTTCATAGTCATTAGAGTTTAAAGCGTATTATTTATAATACCTATCACACATACATTATGTCGGAAGCATGCATATAGTTCACTGGTATATGGAGTTCCTGTGTACCAGTTTGTCATTGTGTTGCATGAACAGTTCATCAAATATTGCAACATTAATAAAAGAGTGTATTATTATATCATCATTGATTGTTCCATTGTGCATATCTATAACATTAAAATGACAATAGCTCATAAGAAAATCAGAAGGCTTTCAGGGAGCAGTTTTCACCAGTTTGTTTAAAATTATAATTTCGTTCATATGGAAACCAGACTTTTGACTGAATTTCATTTCTTTTATTAAATTTACTTATATTAGTATGAAAATACATGAATCGATTTTGATTAAATGGCCGCCATTTTAGAATTCAACGTGGCTGCCACCTCAAAATGACTTACAGGTGTCAAGAATACATTCCTTGACCATCCAAACATATAATTAGACACCAAAACCGATTGATTCAGTGAACTATGTCTAGATATATGGAGTATTAAATTGACATAGCGGCCATTTTGAAATCCAAGATGGCTACCGTACCGGAAGTTTAAAAATTGGGAAACATCGATATAATTGTGTCCATATGGTAACCAAACTTTTGACTTAATTCCATTTCTTTGATTCAATTTACTTGTATTAGTATGAAAATACATGAATTGATATTGATTAAATGGCGGCCATTTTGGAATTCAACATGGCCGCCACCTCAAAATGACTTACAGGTTGTCAAAAATACATTCCTTGACCATCCAAACATATAATTAGACACCAAATCCGATTGATTCAGTGAACTATGTCCAGATCATAGAATTAACACAAGGAGAATGACGACAAGCAAAGGAAACTGAAGCTCAAATAACACTAGGTTGATACGGCAAGA
>JAODFY010155185.1:0-25533 GCA_027580055.1 Paracaudina chilensis | reverse complement strand
CGTCAGTCGTATAGGGACACGGGGGGGGGGGGCAATATTTCATGGACATCAGCAAATGTAAATGTTGTTTATTTGGCGGAAAATTCCCACCTTGCTTAGCTCGTAGCTCTACAATGGGACAATGAGAACAAATATTCCTGTATCCATGATTACCCCCTATCTCCCCTTGGCGTCGACCATTTACTATATACCGGTACGTACCCAAACCCAGACCAATCCCTCCCAGTTATCCCGTAACGTTATTGATTTTCAAAAGTGGGAGGGGTGGGGACAGCCTCATAACCCTCTCAAAATGTTTTTTAAAGCTATACCACAGTCATATGCCTACATTGATGGGTGAATGCGAAAGTTTCAAAATGGGAAAGTCTTCATGATGATCATAAGAGGCATCAATGCGAAGCCGAAGCCGAAGTTACCTCTATGCTTTTGCTCCATCTCAATTTTGTCAACAGATCGTTTCAAGCAGCACACGTTCCTTTGGAAACCTAACCAACGTGAAGTATATTTTGAAGTGCCATTCGCACATCTAGGGCCTAGCGTATATTATGTATCTCATGGGGTTGCAACTCAAGTTCAAATGTTCCTTTTGAATTCCATGCAGCTTAATCTGTTCTTTTTTCCCCGTGTATCGGGAGATCTTTAGCTGGTATGACGAATTGATTTTCTGCGTGGATGACTCACATTGGGATTGTTGTGAAAGTACCAGTCTACCGCATCAATATTATTACGTAGGATAACTGAAGACGTCTGGAATACCGTTAATTATTGTATTTGCAGCATAGGCCTACACTACACTGCGTTCCATGTATACACAACATTGTGAAGGCCACAGGTACCAATATTAATGTTTACTCGGGAGCAATTGTAAAACACTAACTTTTTGGCCTATGTAGGCCTAGGCGTTAGGAAAAAGTATAGGCCTAGGGCAGTCTCGGTTGAGTTTAGTAAATGGATGTTTGTAATTGTATGCTTGGCTTACGACCTTGAAAGTTAGATTATCCTGTTAGTGTTACTGTAACGTTAATGCTATCAATTTTATGACATTCGGCTATTAACTATGAAAGCCTAAACACTAAAACAGTTAAGAGTTAGGTGAGCTAAACTGATACTAAAGCAAAGGGCTACTTTTGTTATGATTATATATCTCCTATATATGGGATGTGTGCATCATGCATGCAACTTGTTCATGGTCAATTCGTCCATACATACAACTAAACTTTACAAGTAGTTTTCAAGCCTAGAATATTTGTGGAAGGTTATAAATATTTTACCATCAAAATCAGTAAATAAAACAAGCATTATTCTAGAATAGCATATATATTTGAAGTAGCCTGGGATACTGTTATTTACTTTAAAAATTGGCAAAAAACAGAAGAAAAAAAAACACACTTAGTCTAATGTTCGATATAGTATAGGTCTTACGAGATCTGTGGAATGTATGGCCCTATGTAGGGCCATGTGGGAAGTTAACATTTTTAGGAGAGTAGCATAAACATTTATGCAACCAATCCCAGAATGCATTCCAATGATTCCACATACTTATTTCTGAAGACCTCTGGCACAGAGAGAATGAATCCTGGCATATGAATGCTTAGATCTTGGCATAAATTTGGCATATATATATGTGTACATGCATTAAATGCACCCTGGAACCAATCTTGTTTGGCATATAGCCTATAGGCCCCCTTACTGTTTTCAATTTAATATTTCACATATATATTTTGCGCACATAGGAATTTAAACACAACTTTGTGTTCTTGTTTTACTCTTTGTTTTTAAATTTAATTTTTTCGAAAACATTGGAAATTCACCAAAATAACCCAGTTTTACACAAGTTTGAAGACTTCTAGTTAATGTTCTACATGAAACTCCTCATAAATGTTCCCTTTTAAAGTCATATTTGCATTTAAGACATTTAGTTGATGGTCATGGTAAAAAGAAAAGCCGTGACATATTCACTCTTACCCCAAATAGGCTAGAAATCTGCTAGAATGGTCAGCTTCTTTGCTGGTATGTAGGTGGCTTCAATCAATCAATCATTTAATGAGGTCTGTTAAATACATTTTGGGGCCAGATATTCTAAAGGTATATATATGTTGCCAAAAAATTACAAAATGGTAGAAAATCAAGACACATGAAGACTAAAAGCATTTTTCCTGTTTTTTAAAATGTAAAATCTGTTTTATTGATATGGTGTTTTCTGTGTGCTGTTTCCATTTTCCTTAAAAAATGACTTGTTTTAATGTTTCATCATTTCCAAAACAAATTATAAAATTGTAAACATTTAATAAATGAAATTTTTGTATAATTTTGGATGCGATGGATGTATTATTTTTGTGGATCCCTGGAAATCAATTCAACTCTGGTACAGTATATGTTGAAAAGTCAATTTATTTTCTGTGATGATCAAACTTCTGTGAGATTTGACTGATTTCCTTATCATTTTCCCAAGACTGTAATTTCCTGTGATCTTTCCGTCTTCCGTATCCCAGAAAAGTGGTGTCTTTACATGAAACCCATCCTTAACTTCTTAAAAAAAAAAATGGACAAGAATATTTAAAAAAATCTTTTATAGTATATATTAGAAATATTTATATTGTTAACCCTAAAATTACTATAGCCCTTCATACATGCATGTGCATGATAAAATAAATTGACATTATTAAAAGACCAAACAGGTTCTACTCCAGACTTCTATTCCAATATACATATGGCGGAGAGACTAAAAAGACTAAACTGTAGGAAGATTTTAACAACGTAAATCACTCTGCATTGTATTATATAATTGGTCTTCACTTCAACAGAGTATTTAATATGCCGTCGTCGTAACAGTTATCAGAATTTAAATTAATCGTATGAATTGTATTTCTATTTGTGATGACTGTCGACAAAGTTTTGCCATTCGCCAGATCCAGGTTATCACTGTTTGTATTTCAAACTTCCCACCCTATTATATATGCTTTGTAAATTTAAAAACGCACCCATAATACGCCATGGTTTGAAATGAGAACTCATTCATATATCATGCTAGGCAATACCGACAATTATGCAAATCATTGTAAAAACAAACTGTATAACACATATATTATATACTATATATATATAATGTACACCATAATAGATTCTTACAAGATCTTACATAACATAATTATCTAAAATACAATTTGTTGCAAATTCACTTTATAAGCTGTTTTAAGATCGGTGCTAGTGGCTAATTTTACAGTCATAAGGATTGTTGGTTTGATGAGACTTGGCTATTCTATCCTTGCTTGCCTCTTGTTCAAGTTACTTTTAGCTCAATTACATTGCTCCACCTACGGTACAGTAGGTGAGGGGGACCTGCCAGGCAACTTTTAATATATTGTGAGGGCTGTGGCTGTCAGCTGCGGCTGTAGTACTTATACTGTTTCTCCCAGAGGATTCAGGTTTTACTGATAGATTTGCTGAGTGATCTTTTGACAGGAAAAGTGCACATTTGTAGCATGAAGATCACTATATCACTGTATTCTACTGTACTGGCCAGTTTCTGATACATATATATTTTGTTTTGCATGTGCCCCCTACCCTGCCCCCCCCCCCAAATATGGAACTGATTGAAATTTGAATAATATAATAGTGACCAAGGAATGGATCAAATTCTTTAAACATTCATTATCTAATTTTGATGGATAGGCTATATCATATACTACATACATTAAGATGATCTCAAGTGCTTACTGCATAGGCCTACTGTGAACTCAAATTGAAATCTTTGTTTAGACAAATGTGACAAATGCCTAGATACTTAATATCCATCATAACAATCAAATATTATATGTGGTTTAAGAAGACTAAATCATAAAATACTAGAATACTTGTATTCCGTATTAATATGTCAAGCATAATAATTATCTAAATCATCGATCTGAATATAATCATAATTATATCATCTAAATATAATTATCTAAATCATTATTCGTATTGAAATTCATCAATAAAACTTGAACAATGTAATTGCTTCGAGTGAGAACTTTAATTCTTAGTTGACCTTTGACCCCATACAAATATCTCATTATTAAATTGTCATTAAACTGCTTGTTGCAGTATTTATACTGTAGTTCCAACGTGACTTACAGTAGGTTATTTCAAAAATGTTAATTAGTGTTAAAAAGTTTCCCTCAACCCACAAGCAATCCTATAAACACTATGGATGTACAGTAACATTATTTTACCTTCAAGGGGTGCCCAAAGATATGTAATTTACTCCTTCACAGTCACATACATTGAGAAAAGTTACATAGTGTGTGTGCATTCATAACACTGGCTTTAATACACTGTGCAGGGATGTGCCCAGGATTTTCTGAGTGATGGGTGCATTGATCGCCTTCCTAACGGAAGGGTCATAATATAAAATTGAATATTTTTTTTCCATAATGGTGCTAAGATGCATTATAGGCTGCTACTTTTGGAGCTCTTGAAACAGATTATGATTCCCTGTTCCTTTTATATCAAAAGCGGAGCCTCCTTTTTTTTTTATGTTGTATAATTCATGATGATTTAATAAGTGCCAGGCGGAAATTGTTAGTGCCGGGTGTGGTCGCCCAGTGCCGCTGGGCGTGGGCACATCCTTGACTGTGTGTGTATAAATTCTTGTCAAGTGCACAAAGCAAGACCTGCTTATTAGGGCTAGCAGAATATTAGGCCATTGGGCTAGTGGAAATCATTGCTTAATATTACTGTAGCCAGACAAGCAAGTGGCACCAAATTTGAACAGAGTCTGAGCCCGGTGACTGTACATGTAGATTCAGTTTTTATATGTGTGACCTTCTGAAGTTCAGACTGATTACAACATTGTGGGTGGCATATGAATTGAATTTTAAACTGTAGTTGCCATTTAAATCTCATCTTTTTTCTTTTTTTTAAATATAATTTCCAGGGAAGTTTAGTTTCTGGATTCCTTCCAGCACTGGAGTACCAAGAAATGATGGGCAGACATGGAGGCAGCAGACTACAGTAACATTGTCACAGAGTGGTTGAGGTCGCTGGACTTGGTCCACTACGCCACCGCGTTTCTAGATAATGGCTATGATGACCTGGAAACCTGCAAGCAGATCGGTCCCGAGGACCTCACGGCCATCGGGGTCCTGGACCCTTGCGAGAGAGGGGAACTCCTGACGGCCGTGGGGCGTTTAAAACTCGAAGGGGGCACGGCAGTATATTTTACCTTACAGCCTTCGCAAACAGGAGCACATCTCATCAGTGAGGAAGGCGATTACATGTTGCCCTCTACCAATGGGCTCTCACTGCATTCGGAGTACGAACACTGCGGGGAGAACGGTATAGAAAGCCATACACTGGGCTACAGGTGAGGTTGGATATTTTTTTTCCAAGGGGGGGGGGGGGTAATCTGGACAGAGCATATACAATTACTGTATGCAACGCAAGATATTTTAAAAGAATGTTTTAGACGATTTCTGGAACTGGGTTACACTGTCCCCACAGGTAGCCAGATAATTGGGCACCTGTGCACAACATTATGCGATTTAAGATTTTCATAGGACAGAATGCTCTATTAAGTCTACTGTATTTCTGAAATCAACAAAAGAGATGTTGATGGGGGTTATCCCCTTGGGGTTGTTCGGCAGAACTAAGCTGTGCTGCTGGTGTTGATGGGGGCAGAGCTGTTGCACAGTCACTGTGGTGGGGGGCAAGTTGCTCCCACCTTGGAGCACTTGGTCGAGAAGAGAAAGCTTAAAAGCTGGTCTTCATCCACAATCATATCTGGCAGACTGGGTTATTCTGTGGTACAGGGTTGTATTTTGTTGTAATGAGGTCATTATGTCTTTCCTGGTCTTAACCTACTAAAAAACATTAGATATATCATATGTGATTGTTAAGTGCGTCTTTCTATAGGCGGGGAGTTTCAGTGGATGCAGCATGGGACCACATCAGCAGATCGGGGAAGAGTCTGAATGTATCTCCGGTGAGGCGTCTAGGGTCGTCATCATCGTCTCAGCAGCACAGGAGGAACTCAGAGGGGAGGCTGCTCCTGCCCGGAGGTGACAGGACACCAGACCTGCTGAAAAAGGTAAGATATTTTTACCAGATCATCTTCTTATCACATCATGGAAAAGGTATTGTGTTGGCTGGAAAATGCATGAAATATACATACTGTATGAAAATCATGGGAAAGTCTTCTAACACAAATGCCTTTGATATTCTGTTAAGAAACTAAGAAAGAAAGATTTAAACAATATTTTTTTAAGAATGCTATGCTTATCCACACAAAAAAAATGGTATTCTCTGTGAAGTAGAATCTGATTAAAAAAGGGGCTGAGAGGGTTGCAGCCTCAACCCCCCTTCCTTGAAAAAAAACTAGGCCCACTATTAAAAACATTGCATTACTCCAATGCAATAGTTGAAATAAAGACCACCATATTGGTTTATTGGTATGCTTTAAGCTAGAATAGCTTCTAGAATAGCCCAGTAGCCACTTCAGTGAAGGCTGTCATGTCTTCAATTCAATTTGGGATACTAATTTAGAATCCATACTCCTAGACAACTTAAAAGAAGGGCACCCGGCCTTGTTGGGGCTAGTGTAATTAAAGAGCATCTATAGGATTATTATTTGGGTCTCATGATGAATGGCAGTGGTATTGTCAAAGGCATCAACAGCATCTGAAATGTGGGGGAATTTCCATGAAAAAGATAGAGGACTCTAAGTGGAGGGGTGTTGGAAATTTTTTGTAATGTAAAGGATGCTGACATGCAAAATAGTGCGGTGTATGGACCAATTTTGAGGTTCCTAATCCTTGCAAGTTTTTTTCAATTGTAAAATTTGCACTTAATTTTTTACAGTTCAAATGCCTGCAATTTTAGATAATTATTAATGAAAATGGCTGTTATTGAATGAGCCATCGAAAGCTACAGAAGCAACAAAAATATGTCTATTAATTTTTAGTAAGTTCTGGAAAAATGTGGGGGGAGGGGGGGGGCAAATGATATGATGTCCCCCCACCATTGTAAGTGTGTCCCCCTGTCCCCACCTGTTGATGCCCATGGGTATGGTAGGACTCAGCCCTAAGTTCTTAATAAGGCCATGTGTGAAATTGCAGGTGATATGTTAGTGTGCCTCATGCTTCTAGACCAAGTGACATGAAAACTTGGCTTCAGTTATTCTAGTACCTTATATATAGTACATTGAGGAAATCAAAACTCCAGACCGATTTTCAGTCGATACGTTTATAAAAATAAGACGCATCTGCTATCGCGCAACAAATCTTGTGACGTGGATGGGGGAACAGCGGGAACCTGTCTAATACAAAATCAGTGCAAAACATATATCTTTTAAAATCCCTGTTACAAATGAATTAAGACCTGGATCTGAAAAAAAAACTCAAAATTTTGAGTGCAGGGTTTTGAAATATCCTCTTTTTCATCTGTGCCAGTTTAAAGACAATCTGTTGCATGTCACTTGACCTTTAATAAAGGCAAATTCACACAGTAGTCCTACAGTAGATAAAGTACATCATATACAGAGTGCATACACAGAGAGGATACAAACTGAGGGCAGTCGGAAGGAAGGTTCAGTGAACATGAAAGGGGTTATTAAAGAAAAGGAGGATTAAGGAATACAAAAGGGCATTATTATTATTAGAATTGCTACCATTTACTGTGATTTTTTGTTGTTGAATCCTTGCCGAAGGTATTGTAAAACAATCTAGGTAATCACGTTGACAGATGTATGATACCTTGCTTGTAATCAGGCTAACTTCATACAAGAAACTTGGATAACAAACTTGGATAAGTTGGTGTTTAAGTCAGGCATTTTGAGCAGATGAACCTTATTCATTTTATAAGAGTTCAAAGGTCATTTGAGGTCAACATGGGTAATAAACTGAAAACTTTGTAATCGGGCTAACTCAATAGGGGACACTTGGATGAAACTCATAGATACAGGAATCACAAATCCTCTTTGATTTTCTGGTTTAAGTAGCCGGAGTGATTACTGTTTACCACAGCAGAGGTACTGTGAGGTGCTAAGTGTTAAATTAAGGAAAATATTTGTTTGGAACAGGCACGAAATATGTTTCAGAACATTTGTTTTCTAACATAGGTGCCACTGATGATCTGTAGGGAAATGAATTTAACATTCCATTTCCTGTTACATTTTGATGCATTACCTGACCAGATATACAGTCATATTTACATACATGTATAAAACTACTTATAAAAAAGGACCCCCAATACACAGATATACATGCTATCTTGACCCCACAGCCACCCCTTCCACAGATATACAGCCCATCTTTACCCCCACAGCCAACCCTCGGCAGACGCTAGTCTGTTTCATTTAAAAACAGTGATTGGTGTGATAAGTTTGGTGAGCCCTCATTTATGTTAGTATTTTGCATCATTTGCATCTTCATTTAGCAACAAACATCTAATCACATATTGTCAAATGGAGAAAAATCAATAAGACACTTTAAATTGGGTGTGTAAAAAATATCTTGTGTCCATTATAATCAAGTTTGATGATTTTATGTTTAGTGAAATGATCAATAAAGGGCACAGTGAGTGTTATTATATATGGAACCTCATTTAGCCCACATCATAAAGTACAGTACATCTCATCAGATTTTTATTTTCAAATGGAGAGGACCCATAATATTTTTGGGTTGAGACAGTGTGTTTTTTATCATCTAGTTGGAAGATTTTACATTTTAGTGAAATGATCATTTATGCCCAATGTTATTAAAAAAATATTCATGAAGGTTTCATTCAGAAACATCATACTCAATATTGCCTGGGATAAAATGATGTGGAAACAAGCTAAATTAGTTTCCTTGAACTGGGCTTTTAATAATAAATATTGTGTTATGATAAAGCATTATGATTTTTTTTTAAATCTTGAAATGATGAGGTTTATGGCTCAGTGTCATATATGCGTGCGTAAATTAAGTAGGCACCATGTATCTTCAAACGGAGACAACAACTGTAAACATTAATCAGAAGTGTTGTGCTAGTCTGAAAACAATTCAAGCAATATACAAATATTATTGATTGTACTTGCTTGGGAAGTAAAAAAATAACAGAAAATGTACATGTCCATTCACCCTCAGGCACTTATATAAATATCTTGCCCAAGCACAGGCCTGGCCAGGAGTATTTTAGCCCTGTCTAAAAATTGAGGGGGGCTATTGTGTTTTTCTTGGACATAGTCTATGTATCATTAGAAATTACATGTAGGCTACTAGGCTTACTGAAGCTGTTTTAACCACTTAACATGTTTGGCTTTTAGACATCTGGAGTTTGACATTAGTGGGCCTGACGGGACCTTTATCAAAGGCAAAATGTTAGAACTGCCATACAATGTTTTATTTCTTTGTTTTGAAGCAAGTCTAGCATTTTGAATGGTAACCACACTATGATCAAGTTGAGTTCTCTAGCCTAGGTATAGGATATCAAGTATGTGCTTCAGGACTCGCAATATCAACATAATTCAACTCCCTGTTGATATATTGACTATGCATTGCAGTGAATTTACCATTGACGACAATAGACTAAGTTTAAGCTTATTCTGGAAGCTAATATATATCACGTCGCAGGACCACCGGGGCGTCATAGCAACATGTTTTACAGTGTCGGTGAGGGATATATCTGAATGACTACAACACGACTATAGCCGCCTGACGTGTGGAAACAGAAGTTAAGAAGGAAGAAACTTTTCATCACTTTGTGTATCATTTCAAACATTCTTAAATCTATGACTAGGCCATGGTCTTTTGTTTTGTCAAGTGGGTGTAAATAGTCGACCAAAGCATCCATAGCTTTTATGGCACTTCTTCTCAAGTGGTTAAAATATATCATTTGTCCCCCCACTTTTTTCCAGAACCTATTAAGATTAATAGGCATATTTTTGGTGCTTCTGTAAGCTTATGATAGCTCATTGAATGACAGCTATTTTAATTAATAATTTTCTGAAATTGCAGGCATTTGAATCATAAAAATTAAGTGCAATTTTTAAAATTGAATAAAGGTTCAAGGATTTAGGAACCTCAAAATTGGTTTCTACCGTGCACCATTTTGCATCTCAGCATCCTTCACATTATAAAAAGAGCAGAGGGACAACCCCTCCCCTTAGACCCCTCCTCCAGCACGGCGATCACTTCTTCATGGAAATGTTCCCCCCCCACACTTTTCAGAAGATGCCCTTGGATATCAGCATTGAGCAGGAAACACTTAAATTCACATTAAATTCACTGCCTTTAATAGGGGGTTACACCTATGTTCTGACACCCCTATGTTCCACAGAAGCTGTGTATTCTGATAAAATTTTACGAAATTTCACACATTCAAAACACAACCAAATGGGAGTAGGCAGAACAAAGCATTGTGAAACAAATAACCTTACTGCACATTCCAGCCAGGAGGAGGTGGTCCATTGTCATAATTCTACTTGACAAAATAGGTTGTTGTGTCAGAACGTAGGGCTAAGGCTAAGGGTGTCGGAACATAGATCAGGCGACCCTTTAGAACCCACCCCAGTATGATAATGTATGTGAAAATGATGAACCACAAACTGTCCAGAGATCTTGGATTGTGTGATTCTCTACAGGCCCACTTTACCCCGAACGTAGGATCCAAATTTGGTTCTCATCTTGAGTATGCAAGCCTTAACATTACAGAGTTGATCCCACCTTCCAAGGTCTGATCCTCCTTGAACTAGTTAGATCTCTCCAATTTGTTTTCAACTGGAAGGTTAAATATTTGCAGGATCAGGTTCCTGCAGATTTGGAGGTCTGATCCTGAGAATGCAATGTAACAAAGTTGATCCCACCTTCCAAGGTCTGATCCTCTTTGAACTAGTGAGATCTGTCCAATTTGGATGTTCTATAAAGTATACATATTAAGCTCAGGGTTATAAAGCAATTTCAGTGTTTTATTTCTGGGTAAACCTAATCTAAATATGTTTTCTTAATTGGACAGTTTGACTGATTTTAAGGATCCAAAAATGAGGGTCAAATCTGCCCAATGAAGGGCAGACTTGCCAAATGTGGGTAATTTGGGTGGTCTATGATGGGGTTTGAACTAATCCAATGTGATGCCCTCAGATAAAGCCACGATGCCTGAATATTATTGAACTAGATTTGCATCAAAGACCATATTAGATTCCTTGTCTGTTTCATTTTACTGCCTACAACAGTGCCAATATTAACTGTGCCCTCATTGAGCCTGTAAGAGATTTAATGAGGGCATTTAATTCATTTCCACGAAGGAATGTGTTAATGTTTTTTAATAGGCAGGATGCTTGTGGCTTAATCTGCAAAATAAATGTTCCATTATACACCAGCTGAGTTGCAAATTTTGAAGTCTTCCATGTTCTTTATCAACTTAAGGTAAACAACTCTTACCTGGAATCAGTGGCATAACTAGGGTGGGCCAGGCAGGGCACGTGCCCTGGGCTCCACTCGGAGGGGCACCATCTTCAGTTATATGATAACAATGTGTCTTCTGATGAAATTCCCTCAGAATGAGAATCCATTTGATGGGAATGTAGGCTGAATATAATCTAGGCCTTTTTTCCGCCAGGTTGCATTGTATCTGCCGCCCCAACGAGTACACCGAAATTGATCCACTTCCACTCCCGTGGGCCCCTATATTCAGATGAATCTTTAGTTACTTAGTCACTTACCATAATTCGATAGACCAACTAGGGGGAACCAGGGTGTGCATTCCTGAACTGTTAGTATGATGCGGGGGGTGCCATTTCAGTGTTTGCCCTGGGAGCTGGTTTTGGTAATTACGCCACTGCCAGGAATATATGCTAGATATCATCTAGACTGGTCAGCTCATTTCCTGTTAGGTATGGGGCTTCGACCTATCACATATTTCATGGGGAGGATCAGTGAAATTCACTTTGGGGCCAAACTTGTGTACGGTCATTCAATAATCACTACAAGAAATTTGACTCCAACCAGTGTTGAAGCTAGAGAACTTAGTGGTGGCCTCATTAGGGCCCCCGGCTGGTCAGAGCCCCGGGCTGGTCAGGGCCCCCTCCTGGATTTTGGCTGCTTTGGATGGCTCTCTCCTGCCCATCATTTTGCACCTGACAAAGTCTTGTCAGGTGCAAAACATGATGGGTGCAAAACATGCAAAACAAAAACGTGTTAATCAGGATGCATGTGATTTTCTGTGAATTTTACACATATACTGACTTTGTACTGGTTTGTTTGTATGCTATGCTTGCGTGAATCTGGTAACTCTAGCAATGTATAATTTGGATTTGTTTTTTTTTTATGTTGAAGATATTAAATGCAAACAACAATTGTGGAAATCTTTTAGTCTCTCCCATTTTCTTTGCAATTTTGTGTCCGAAAGCATTTGTAATCATATTTCACATATATGTTTTTGTTTCGTAAAATAAAGAGGTCATGCGTTACCCACTGATAAAATAAAATGGAAGATAAGATTGACTTGTGAACTTCCATGGTGAAATATGTTTATATATTCTCTTCCAGTGAAAATGGTTCTTTCACTTTTTTTTTCTTTTCTGAGTGACATTTATATATTGTATGGCCGTAAATCTGCAGCATTTGTTATGACAGAAGTGCATAGCTTATAACCTCATGCACATGAAGTCATTCTACTATAGTAACAAACAACCCACTCATATCGTCTTTCTGTGTGAAAGATTTATAATAAACAATGTTAGAGGGAAAGAGCTTTCTTTAGTTTGGTGTTAAATATTATTGCTCAGTGCTGATGCTTTCAGTGGAAAGTTTGGCCTTGTTCATGTTTGAGAATTTACAAGGGGTATCAGACCCCCCCTCTCCCTGTAAGGGGGATCAAGAAAGTAATGAGGACGCTCACATACGCAGGGGGGGGGGGTGGTCAGACCCGCAGTCGTGATCTCCCTCTCAGGATGGATCATGACATGCAGGGAGGATCAAGCCCCGAGATAACTGTGTTTTGTGCATGATGTACAGACAAGTACAGTAATACAGTATAGTTTATGGTTCTAACGTTCTAAGTATATATATATGCTATATACTTGATCTGGTACTATATCACACCTTGGATGTTTCATCATACGGTTTTACTTGTGTACATACATACATGTGCATTCAAATTGTCCTCAAGCTTAATTCACAGCTGATATTTCTACGGGGATTTTGATATGAAAATGAGTGACCTTTCTACGCTTGTACATTGGTGATTGCCCTCCATTCCAGGCTGATCTTGCACCCGTTCTCAAATGTGGACATGACTAGGAATTTAACTGTCTCCCTGTGGGGGGGGGGGCAAAATAATCTTGTTCAGTCTTTGTCAGACATTTTTTTCAGATATAATAATAACTACCTAATTTATTATCCAGTTCAGAGCTCCTCATGGACACTACAATTAAGACATTTACTGATGTGATAACTGTAATATTTAAAACAAGGATTAAATTTGCTTATGAATATTCATGAATGGGTATTGCTGAATGAATTTAATTATTATCTTATAATGCCATTTATATAGCCTTTCTTCACCGGTCTCAAGAAATTCATGAAAGCCTGGGATACCATTCAAAAGGTGTCTTGATAAATTTTGTATTGGTTCAGTCCAAGTACTTCGGAAATCCGAAATTCTGCAATGTCAGAAAAACTTTATTAAAATAAATGTACTTTTGGGGGTCCTTAAATAACTGTCCTGGGAGCAGGCTCGGGTTGATACCTGCCTCATTATCAGCCACAACCTTATCTGGTAACCTGGGATATCTGTGGTTCATGAGATCATGCATGTCCTTCCTGACCCAATCTACTAACCACCAGTTAAACATGTATGCAAAGCAAGCAAAATCCCCCAGAGGTGTGAAAGTTGTGAGCTGCTACACAATGCACAGGCAGTGTAATACCAGTGTACTGTATATTGTATACATGTACATCATGTAGATTACATCCCATTGTCATAGGGGCAGGATTTGTTTGTCTTTATAATTACACACCCTTGAGGCTGATCTATGTAGAATTCCTTGTTGTTGCACTTTTGCTTAAATGGTCTGCTATAACCACTTATTGTATCCTTGGATTTATGTTTGTTTTTTGGTTTCTTCAAGGTTATTTGCCTCTTTGTAATGGTATAATGGTAATTGTCATTGTATGAACATTCCTTATCCACAGATATCTGATCATTGATATTGTAGTGATTTGGAACTCACAAAACTGACAAAGTGCCATAATTACTGTTAACAATGGAGGCCAGCTGAGAAAACCATTTTATGTAGTTGTATTACTACTGTAATAGGCCTATACTGACTGGGGCATATACTATGATACCAAATGGTTGGATTCTTATATGATAGACAATTTGTATTTAATACAAAGTGAGAAAATTGAGAATGAAAGTGATATTTTGATACACTCGTTGATAAATGAATAACAAATCAGAATACTGTGTTTATTATGGCGAAAGCAATTAGGTCTAGTGTGCTCAGCGTGGAGGTCTTTTGTTGTATTGTGTGCGTGACTCATTATTTCTGCTTTATATGGAGTGCAATAACAGTCCTATAATAGTCCCAAGTTTTATATGGTCCATTTAGAAGTACTGAACACTAGAAAAGATGGGGAAGTGGAGATAAAGTTGCAATGTTGAAGAAAGGCAGATGATGATATATCTTTATCATTTTATATTTTTTGAAAATGAAAATTCAGAACATCAATTGAATTTTTCATCCATATTTCAATAAATGTATATATGACAGTTATAACTGGTGTTGGATGATGTTTTTACCGATTCCGATATGGATTATATATAATCGTTTGTATGCCATGTCCTACTTAACTATCTATATCTATCATACACAATGATACAGTCTATGTGCATTAAAGTGTCTAAAAAAAAATCATGTTGGTTTACACATGCCTTAGCTGTGCCCCTCCTAGTTGACACAGTCTTGATAATTAACACTTGAAAAATTAATGTAGAACGTGAGCGGTATTTGGGGGAATTCAAATTATATGCAGCAGGGACATGAATTATTTCAAACACTACAGCAAGTGAAATGCCTTGGTTGAAATTAAAAAAAAAAAAAAATGGAAATTGATATAATTGGCTATACGCATTTCCTGCTTTTGACTGAAAGTTTTGTGATTTTTTAAAGTTAAAGGGGTGTTTAAGAGATCGTGTGAATGAACGCTGCACATGTATACAGGTGTGTGCGGGCAGGGTTCCATCAAGTCACCAATGACCAGGGGATAAGACAGCCGAATGCTTTGTGTCCTCTGGAAAAGGCGCTAAATAAATACTGTGTCTTATATCTTTAATATCTTAACGAAACCTGTAAATTTCTAAGCCTAAATTCTCATTTAAAATGTGTGATATGATTTGCCAAAAATAGAATATAGTTGTTTTAGGCTTTAGCTGCCAAATTATGATGGACCGATTGAAACCTCATGCTTAGAGAACCAATCATATTTGGATAGTACTTCTCATTCAATTAATATTCTATTTGATGCCAGCCTGGGGTTTATCCATACAGATTTCTAAAAATTTTATTCATGTTTTTTATCATCACATGCTTAATCTTTGTACCTTCTAAATCCAACAGGAATATATATATTTTAATTTCAAATGTAAGTAACATGTTCCTCTGGAATATCAGGCAAAAATAATATAGACTAGAGCCCTAGCTTTTTTCTGTTACAAGGTGTTTTTTTATTTATATATACCCCAAAGCACCTAGTGTTGATATGACCTTGTCTGCAGACATTTTATGGGGGGTGACCTCAAGCAGAGTTTCCTCTGGAAAGGTCATGGTGGGGTCAATTGGGATTTGACCTTTGTCACTTTGACTAGACAAAAGGAAAATTGATGGCATTTCCTCCTGCAACATATTTTAGTGAAAATAAATTCAGTAAGATTTAAAGGTGCTATTTGACTTTTGAGCCACAGATAATGATGATGTTTCTTTCATTGCTATGTTTTTTCTTTTCTATTCAATATCATATATTTTGTCACATAAAAAAACAACTACCTGTATACTCAGTGTGACAATTGCAATGCTCATTTTAAGCACAAAATTCAGCTCAGAGAAACATGTTTAACAGGTTGTTCGGAGAGACAAATAATTATATTCATGAACTGTTAGTTTTCGTGGATGATGTATTGTACATCCTGTGTAGATTTACATTAATGAAAACTCACCTGCTTGATCCAGGAATGCAGCTGACCATCACAGCAGAACACAGCTTAACCTCGGTCCTGGGTCCTACTGTATTGATTATATTATGCAATGTATGTAATGACACTAGGTCCCTGGGTACCAGGTGGGTAATGGCCCTCACTACCCAAGTCTAAATATTCACAATGAAAACTAGCCTGCTTGATCCAAGAAAGCAGCTGACCATCACAACAGAACACAAATTCACCTCGGTCCTGGATGATATACTGTACACCCTACTGTAATAATTATATTATGCAATGTATGTAATGACACTAGGTCCCTGGGTACCAGGTGGGTAATGGCCCTCACTACTCAAGTCTAAATATTCACAATGAAAAATATAGCCTGCTTGATTCAGGAAAGCAGCTGACCATCACAGCAGAACACAGCTTCACCTCTCTCCTGGATGATATAAATCCTACCATATTTAATTTTATTCTTCAATTTTACCGTTCCTACAATACCATATTTAATTTTAGTCTTCAATTTTACCGATACTACATCAATGGATCTTCTCTGTATCAAATCTCAATTTACATCCTTTTATCCTTAGCTCCTACAGAGCAAATTTGGTAAATGCACTTCTCCCCCCCCCCTCTCATCATCTCGTCATTGCTTTAACATGCTGCATCTCCAGAGGGGATTTCATTGGAAACATTTTTGGAAGTGTTTTACGTTTAAAGAAGGGACCTATTGATTTAAAGAAGGTGCCTACCTATTGAACACCAAAAGACTCCTTGTTGCACAGATTAACTGCACATGCGGAAGATATGCCGTATCCTCGTGCAACCTCCCCCGCATAGATTGATTTCTGCCAGATTGTTGAATAATGTGCGGTGAGGCCTACAGTGTCACATAGTACGAGTGTTCAAAATATCAGAGTTAATAGTAGACTGACTGGGAGATGATAAAAACCACTCTGAATCTCGCATTACATTTTCGTGAGGCGAGGTACTAGTACGGTATATATGGAAAATGCCTCTATACATGAAGCAAGAAATACTGTACAAAATGGAGAATAAAGCTCAGAAGTGAAACTACTGTTTGCTGTATAGCTATGCTTTAAATTAATGTTGTTATTCCTTTTAAAGCAATAATAATCAGGGTTTGAGCCCGAGAATTTTACTAAAGAATTTTACCCTTCTTTCACCAAAAGGAGATTTTTCCATAGGTTTCCCTTGTTAGTTATGAATAAAAGACTTCCTGTATCACTTAAAAAATCACCCTATTTGCGAAGAAATTAGGCCACAACTGTCAGAGTAATGTTTTGTCCCCGAACTTTTTTGCCACACTAGGCCTACAATGTAGATATCACCTATTGAAGCACTTGGTACTGTATACATTATTGGTCTTTTTCAGAAAATCGGTACGTTTTGTTGCAAATGATGAAACTTTCATGATATTGTCACAATATTATTTAAGCGTTACATGATGTGATATAAAATGATGATCAAAATCTTTAAAAATAAAACCTGATTATTGCTTCAAGTTTTACTGCCAACTGTGGTTGTGCACTATTAATTCCTGCCATTTATCGTAGGTGAAAAAACAATCTGGTGTTGCCATTAAAACTGGTAGCAATTAACAAGTTCCCTGCTTTAATTAGATCTTTCTTAGACTTGTAATTTTATTAATATAATTTGTGTCAGGCTACCCGTCAGGCAGAGTATTTACTCAGTTTCAATTTTTTTTATACGCGAATCCTTAATGAAATTTGGTGAATTGGGGGAAAAAATTGGTTGTTTCTAAAAGTATTGAATAACTGCTCTTAGCATCTTTTAAACATTGAGCTCATGTAACTAAATGAGAATAACTGAGCTCACATAATAAGATATGGACATATGTATTTAACAGCACAATTTTTTCATGATATGAAAAACTTTAAAAAAAAATAATAATAAATCCATTGCATTCCAAAAAAAAAAAATACTACTACTTTATTTGTTGTAGGAAACAAACAACTTTAAAAATATAACTTTTTATAAAAACAAGTCATGATTTTTACACAAAATGAAAAAAAAAAAAAAAATTACATTTCTCAAAATGCCTTTAGACATAGGTCCTAATACATAATATTCAGTGTTACACAAATCATGAAACTATATAGGGCCCTAGGACCATTGGGCCCTCTTTCTACCCAAGTCACTTTTTTTAACCTATTGTGAACACTACTGTATATTATCTTTCTACCAAATGCCCCAATCTATATCCAAGTTGTTGCTATTAAATAAAGCTAATTTATGCAATATGGTAGCCTCTTTGTTTCCCCCTATATTTATTTGCCCCCCAAAAATATCAGGGATAAAATAGCAAATCTCTCATGTCACATAATAAATCATAGTGCAGCTATTAAATTATGCAGTTTGATGCCTTAAAAAAAATATATTTAGCCTTAAAAAAAATATATCTAGTATAAACAAATCCTTCCTCATTCATTAATTTTGATCAACATTAGAGTGCAGGGTACCTTTATATGGATAACATGCCATATTTATTTTCTATCCCAAAAGTGCCATTGACTGCAGACTGGCTTCAATGATTGATCTTTGGTAACATGCCAAATCGGTTCAGGACCTAGTTTGAGACCTGACAGTTGTTGTAACATATGTATCATGAACAGATGTGTTAACGTTTTTTTATGGTGTTTTATTGTTTATGGTTCTGTGGGTATATATCATTGTGTAGTTTTAAAATTCATACCCCCGGGTATTTTTATGGTTAAACAGCGAAACCCAGCTGTTAGCGGATTTTATTAGGGGAATTAATGCTGCCATGATTACACATTAAGGACGACTGGATACAGACATGGCGGCTCATATATGAAAATGTAATAGGTGAACAATTCTGGATTTATTCTGACAAGCATATTGCACTATACATTGCAGCTTACACAATACACAACCTTGTTATATATACAATGTTGTTGTTGATTTTAACAAGCGTACAAAGCTTTTCTGAACATATATTGGAAAACCATAGAAAGATTTTATTATATACTCATTAGTGGTGTTATAATTCCTTTTTTTTTTTTTTTTTGGGGGGGGGGGGAGCACTGATTATTGATGGTATGGGCTGAATGCTATGGCTTTGTCAATGATAGGAACTAGACAACATCTACACTCAACAGATGAAAGCAGGAAAAACACTCCAGATTGTGTTTACATCCAAAAGCATGCTTCATAATTTCAGTAATTAATATTAATGCATATATATGTATATATATGTATTACATTGTAGGGGTAGTGACTATACTGACTGTGGTGGAAAAATCAGGAAAATATAGTGAATATATAGTATTAAGTAGGCTGGTCCAGAAAATGCCAATTCATGTAAAATAATATTTTACTGTGCAGTGTAATACATTAATAAACTGTAGTTCTTTGTATTAAATTAAATGTGATGTACAATTTTTTTTCTTTACAGAGTATATGATCTGCCACATAAGATATTAAATTACTATAACACGTAGCAATATACTCTTCGACAAAAGTAAGATTTATGATTTATCTACCTCACCTGAAAGAAAAGCCTTGAAAACTACTACAACTGTTCGGGTTTGTATTAAAGGAGGATGTGGGATCTCAGAGTTTATTGTATGATTCTCGTCAGGGCCGGGTTTAGCTTGTGGGGGGCCCGGGGCCGGAATAGTTTTGGGGCCCTTTCACGATTAGACCCACTATCTAAGCGGAGCGCCATCATAGGTTGACGCGAAGCGTGGAATAAAATTTTGGGAGAAAATGCTTTCCAGATCGATGGAAATGGCACTTCCCAGGCCTTGCAAGTTGCATCTAAACAATTTCAATTTTGAAATCTCATGTTCTGGAAATTGACTATTGTCACAATTAATTTTTTTTTTTTCTAATGCCCCTCCAGGAATCAATATTCCGTTTTCCGTATGAGAATATATATTTCATCCAAATATTTTATGTAGGCCTAAAACTGTTATCTGTGCGACACAATGATAAAGAGTTTTCAATTTCCAGATGCATAGTGTAGTGTTATTATTTGTGAAAATCATAAAATCTTACGTATTTTACTTCTGTCGAAACAGCACGTTTCACTTTAAAGAGTGGAAGCATGTTATACAGTTATAATATAATACTGTTATAAATAATGTTAGGATGATTACACCCCTTTAAGATTATGGTAATAACTGCCATGGATGTTGTTGCAAATTGCTGGGTGGGCCCCCAGAGCACATCTCTTGTATGGAAAAGGCTAAACTGCACTTCAAAAATCCAAGATGCATGCGATTTTTCCTTTCTTTATCCTTGGGATGATCCTAGCCTATTGCGGTTCAACCTAGCTGGCAGGCTGGAATCTTAGTTGTGAAGGTACATGTACAGTAAGGTGTTGTAGTCTGGTGGGCCGTGTCGGGTGGCAGTTACAATCAGAACTTGATGCTGGCACATGGAACTTGGGGTTAATAGGTCTAATTCTTCCTCCCATCACTAATTTTCATAACAGACCCACAAAATGTTCAAAATGCAGCCAAAACTTGAATAATTTAGAATTTTAGATTCTTTCCAAAGATTCTCTCTAAAGTGACAACCGTCACAAATGTTTGGGTCCACGTTGAATTTGATGGCATGTACATACAATGTTATCAATCATTATTTCATAGGCCATAGGGTTCCCTGCCATCATTATAGTGCCATAGACGTTTCTTAGTATACCGTATTTATATAAACCAGCACTTAATTTTTGCTCGAGCCACGACCCTGGTGAAGAAGGTATTCTAAGCTTCTAACACCTAGTGACCACTGTCGGGCATAACAGACTGAAATCCTGTAATCGTTTTAACACCTGCAATCTGTGACAAGTAGAACCTTTTCCATTGTAATGTGAGAACATTGCGGGCATACTTTAAAACTTTCCTCCCTCACCATGAATATCCATGAGTTTGAGATAAACCCCAAATTTGGATATCCTACAAGTTTTTTATTAAATAATTTCCCCTTGTTGTTCTAACTATCAAAATGCTATGTAACTGGAACATATATGTAAGCTAATATCATGCTGTGTTCCATTTATCTCATGATTACGTATCTCATGACTTCACCAAGTAGAGGTTGTTTACAAATTCCCACTTCACGGCTCATGTTCGCGAGTTCCAAGTTTAATGGAACGACCCACTATGTCATGTTTAGGTATTCATGAGCCAAATGAAATGCAGAATATCTTCATAATCTCTTTGTTGATCTAACTACTGCATCAAAATGTCATGTAACTGGAACATGTAAGCTAATATCATGCTGCCTTCCATTTATCTTGTGTTTACGTATCTCGCGTCTTCACCAAGTAGAGATTGTGCACAAATTCCCACTTCACTTCTCATGTTCGTGAGTTCCGAGCTAAATGGAACGACCCACTATGTCGTGTTTAAGTAATCCTCGGCCAAATGAAATGCAGAATGTCTTCATACAACAATAATATTTATAACTATTTGATTATCCTGTGACAGCTTGTGGTCTTTCCATATGTGATGTAATGATCTCCCATTTGACCCCATCCACCCCCTAAAAAAGCTCCCAACAGACTGGTGTTCAGTACAGTCTTGGGATGACTTAAAGGTGGGGTTGCAAGTAGGGAATTCACATGAGTTTCCGGTAACACCGAAAACTCGGATTCCTAATTTAATGAACATTTAGTAAACTTTCTCACTGAGGTGTTTTTAGTTGCATTTGAAGTTACTACAACAGGGATGTGTTCATTCATAGTTTCCATAAGTGTTCAACTGAGCCCCACCTTTAACGTTGCGTGACTTAATATTGCCAAATGTTTTATGTCAGCTTTTTTTATTACTTTTTTCTGAGAAGATTAACATAACGATTAATTCATGGATACGTTATAAAATTATGATATCAGCACTTCTGCCTATCATAAACCTGTTTCAGTGAAAATAGTTATGGAAAAATTTTGGTTGGTGATAAGGACAACTTATATGGTTCTGTTAATATGATATCAATATTTATGGTTAACCTTATAAATATTAAATATTTTAACATTCTAACAAAATATTGTTATAAATTTACTACAAGAGTGTTTTATAATAATAATAATAAAGACATATCGAGAGCAGGGTTTTCACTAATCCCATATTAAGGGTCTGAAACATCAGAAAATGTCCGGGACCCTTTAGGTTGCAATGCAGTTGTAATATGTACATGTATGATAATGCGAAGAAATAAATGGGGAGTCATGTGATCCTTGGGGTTTGATCCTTATAATGAAATCCCAGAAGAGAAAGTGAAAGAGCAGTACTGTAGGTGGGTTGGATGGGAGACAGCTGGTCAACGGAAGGAATAATTAGGCTCAAATTAAGCCACCATTACATAAATTAGACCAAAGTGTGGAACATTGACAAAAGAAAATTATGCTAAAATCAAAATGGAATTTTGCACACATTGTGAACATTGTGTAGTGTATGTGTGGAAATAGGCCTCTCTCAGGTACATTGGTATGTACATGGCATGCATAATGTTACAACAGCCTGACAAATTAGACTGTATTCAAAGGGAAATTTAAAAATGTATAAAGCATGCAGCTCACCTAGCAGGGTTGCAGCTACACACATACTTAATATGTATAGTATTCAACCTATGTTGAGGCCAATATAATGTGAATATTATAGCAACTCTCAACATTTTTTTAACACAGCCTTTTTATTTTTGTCATCAAATTTAAATGCAGCCTCTGCCTTACTATACCTTTGTACAGGATTCAGACTATCCTTGACAAAATTGATTGGACAAAATACATGTACATAGTAATTAACCGGCCGACTTTTTGAAATGTGTCCATCAACATTGATAGGTATGTGCTAGGTTTGACCAATGTATTTTTGTCGAGGATTGTAGACCAAAATTAGTGCCATCAGTTATGTACAGTTTTCTCAGAATCATTCTATGGCGCTATAATGATGATGGGGAATTCTCATGGCTGTTATTAAGTTACCATGGTTGATAACATCGTACTGTATGTATGCAATCAATCATCAAACTCAACGTGGACCCTAATATTAGTGATGTTTGTCACTGTAGAGGGAATAACAAATTTTTTAGCATAAGTTTGGACATTTTTATGATTTTTGTCTCTTTCTTGAAAATTGTGATGTGTGGAAGAAGAGCTATTATAGCCCGGGTGCCGCCGGGTGGCAAATTTAATCGGATGCTGGTTACTACCACCCGGCGCGGCCCACCCGTGGCTACAATGCAGCCCACCCATGCAGGGCCGTAGCCAGGGTTGGATGTTTGGGGGGGCACATAACTGAATAGTGATCGCCTTCCTTGGGGGAGGGGTCTTTCAACCAAAACTGTATTTTTTGGGGGGGAACGTGCCCCCCTGTGGCTATGTGCCTGCACCCATAGCTACAATGCGGCCCACCCATGGCTACAATGCTGCTCCCATTGACTGATTAACAGATAGTATTGATAAGCTTAAAAACCCAATAAGAGTCCTTCATGAATGTCCTTGGATAGTAGTGTACTGGAAGAAAATAGTCACTGTAATATGAGGGAGCTTTTCCAGAATACTTTGGGGATACTCTAGGCCTATTGTGCCAGTCTTGCATTATATATGCATGCAAATTCCACCTAGGGAACTTGTAATGAACCACCATGGGGGGCTGTGACATCACATACTACACAATGAACTCTCTAACAACCAACATTGATTGACATATTTACCACCACAGTGTTGAAAAGAGATTAGCATCATGGTCTGAATATAGTGGGAACAATAGCATGATTACAGGCCATTGAGAGCGGTGGTGAATGGCAGTGAATAGGAACTGGCCAGAATAAACCATCAGCAACCACCTCTTGTCAAGGAGTTAATCCTTCTTTTGTTAACCGCTGGGGGCGGTCACTCAGGCACCTCCCATCTACTGCATATATTGATCTGCCTGGGTCAGAATTTCCAGAAGAGCTCATGTTTCACGCTCTCTGCACACTGTGAAAAGCCCTCGTAAAAAAACACTGCGATATATGGCAGGGAGATTTGGAAAAGTTCCAGATCCATGGGCCGGAGTTTAATGGTGAGGTGACCATGAGAAAGCATAATGAATTAAGGCCGGTCTCCTGTCACCGCTGCTCATAAAATAAAGTGTAAAGATGCTTCACCAAGAGGAACAAACTAACTTGGCTTCATTTCATTGGGCCGTTTAACATTTTTCATGGGGGTGATTGTTTAATGAATTAAAGTTTAGGATGTAGGTCAAAGTCTTTTGAACGAAACCCGGGGGCCCCCCATGTACAGTATAAGCACGCAGTGCTTATATTCACAGTGGTTCAATTTGGCATTGTTTCTGTCAGGCGATGCAGGCAGATATCACAGGATTCACAGCGTTGTTTTTATATTGCACAATAAATGTGTCAGGATTATTAAAAGCTACCCCCACAGGCATCGAGGAAAGCAATTTTGTGTAAATGTTTTTCAGAAGAGGCTTTTAAGGCTTTTACACCGAGGCTATACTTTAATACATGATTGTATAGCAGCAGCCTTAGAGTAATTTGAAAATCTGGTAATTATTTTGCAGTGATTCATGTTCAATCAGTGTATAAGCTTTTTTTTATACAGTTTTAGCTAATTTTTTATCAGTATTTTTTATCAGTATATCAGTATAGTATCAGTATAGCTAATTCCTCTGCAAGTTTATTTTCAACAAATCAAAGTCTTTGTGTTCTGACAATGATGTTTAATTACATCAAACTTAGTGCTTGGCATGAATTATTTAAAACTTAAAGTATGAAACATGTACTGACTGTACTGGTTCCTGAATGCTATTCGGTTTTGTCCTGTGTTTTGTTTCTGACCTAGAGCTCGATCCCCTTTCTGACTGAAACTTCAGAAAGGTCAGAAGCTATAATTAGAGGTGGGTAAGTTGAAAGAGGTCAAAATTGGGAAATTAAATAAATGTAATTCTCTCCACACAGGTATGAGGAAGGCCTGAGGGCCAAACTGAAAAATACCGAAAGAATTTGTTTGCTCATATTTTGCTAGCATATATGCATGGGTTTAGGGAATGGAGCTATTGCATACTATAGTTGTCCTATATCACACAGGATGGTATTAGCTTTAATAAAGGGTACTCTTATAGCTTGAGACACAAAATATTACTTTTTGGTTCCTTGCTTTAGCAAAAGGAACCTATGCATTCAGGTTGGCATGTGTGTGTGTGTGTGTGCGCATCTGTGACGCTTGTACTTGGGTAAGGAAAGTTGGATTGAGGCCATACTTGGACTATAGATCCGCCATATGGAGAACGTGTGCCCTATTGTTTTTGGTGCCCGCAAAGGTCACCAAAGGTCAGTTATGGTCCAAAAACCCGAAATATTAAAACT
>JAODFY010155074.1:0-11032 GCA_027580055.1 Paracaudina chilensis | reverse complement strand
TTAGATAGTCTTCCGAGCAAAATCCCCCCCCCCCCCACATTTCCAAACGGATGTGTGCCACTGCATATAAAACTATATAAAACTATAGCGTACCATATTCTTACACAAAATCTCGAAACAAAGAATATCAAGATGCAACCTGCACGTTATGGAAAGTGCCATTTCCGGCATAGGAGGCATTTTCGTGGTGACGATGCACTAAGATAGTTGTTATTGCCTCGTTTTGGGTAGTCGGCATAATGGATCTCACACCCCCTACAAGAAGTGGTCTAGCTACGCCCCTGTCCACAGCCCTAGGCGTCTACCCATGAAATTCGGTATTCGGGCAAATGTTTTCATTCCTTCGATTAAAGTCGATGATATATTCGTTCAAGAAAATTATGCCTAGTATAAATTGAAATAGCCCCATACGCCTATGCTATAGGGGCATAGATGCAAACTAGAATAATTTTGAATATATTTATGTAGCATATTGGGGGGGGGGGGAGGGGGTATTATTGGTGGGGGTTAGGGGGGCACAAAAATATGAGGGAGATGCCTACCATGCATGCCCACTGTGACGCCGCCACTGTGGCTTTCATTGCAAACGTTTTGAGTATTTGCACTTTAATTCTTGAAATGAAATGACTTCTTAAAAATAATAGCTTAAAAATAATAGGGGTTATCTGCTCAGAGCAATTTTACATTACAAGTGTAACACTTATAATACTCATTAGTCATTACCCTATTGATCTAGCTTGATTATACAACGTTTGAGGGTTTTGACCTTCTGTGGCCTCAAATCACCTTCGAACTGTTGAAAAATTAACAGGTTTCAATCTAATTGATTTTTTCCGCATACTACCTGTTTACATCAAATGTTATTTGACCTCTGGCAAAATAAATAGTTAATCTATACTCACTGTTGGCAACGCCAGAAATGAGATTCATCCATGTTTCCACCATCGAGTTAGATGTTTGAATAGTTGACCTTTCATAGCGTCAAATGACCTTTGATCTCTTCCCAAATTAATAAGATTCGTGTAGGCCTACTCACAATATATGGACATGGATGGTGAAATCAAGTATGAGATGAATTCATTTATTGATTTAGTTTCATTAAAATGCTTTGAGTATTTGCCCCCTGTTGACCTCAAATGACCTTTCGCCTCTGGTAAAATTAACATGACTCTTTTACTCACTGGGGCATTGTACATGTTATAAGTGTGAGATTAATCAAGATTCCCACTTCTCCCATTAAGATTTTGTTCATTTTTACCTATGTTGAACGCAATGACCGCATGTAAAAAAAGTTAATCTTGGAATTAGTATGAGACTCATTCATGTTTCCCTTATTGAGTTAGCTTGCCTAATATCAAAGTGTTTGTCTTCAAATGACCTTTCGCCTCTTACAAGTATGAGATACATGCATTTCCCAACCGTTTAAGTTTTTTATTCCTGGCTTCAGCCGAGTATATGTATGTATGTGTGTGTGTGTATGTGGGTTTATATGTGTGTATGTATGTGACGGAGCTTGTAATCAAACTTTCTTATCGAGGGAAACTAGGGTGAATCTCATATTTGGTACAAAGGTTTGTAAGCAAGCTTATTCAGTGGGACAAACATGAAATAATCTCATACTTGGTATATACATTTTTCATAGGGTTAGATGAACCCTAGTAATTTAAGGTCATCTGAGGACAAATTGCGAATCATGGTAATTTGATGGGAGAAGCATGGATGCATCTTATACTTGGTATATAAGCTACACAAAGTGTGTAGATGTAATATTTTAATTTGACAATAAGAGGGTATTATGACCCTCTCAGTTGCCATAGCAACAGTTGCCAGTACTTAATGTTGACCGAAACACCTCCTACCAGGTAGGGGCCAAAAAGGGGTAAAAAAGTGTCAGGATGTGTGTGTGTGTACGTGTGTGTGTGAAAAAAGTTAGCGGCTGCATCTCCTCCTAAACCGCTTTGCCGGTGAAGGTCAAAATTGGTAGATTTGTCACAGGTCAAAGGTCACAGGTCAATTTAAATCAAATGTTATTTCTGCTTCATTCCTTAATCTAAAATGGTTATTTTCATGAAACCTTCACATATATATTTAGTATACATCATTTTACGAGAAAATCATGTTTATTTACGACTTTGGTCATGTGACATCTGGTCAGGGGTCAAAGTAATATTTTCCACTAAAACCATTGCGTCCGCAACTCCTCAACCGCTTTGCCGGTTAAGATAAAATTTGGTAGATAGGTGCCCCATGGAACGAAGCTGTGCATGCCATAAAAATTAAGGTTAGATGTCAAAGGTCAGAGGTCAAAGGTCAAATTAAGGAAAATCTTTATTCTGCTCTATTCCTTAATCTAAAATGGTTATTTTCATGAAACCTTCACATATATAACATCTAAACAGCATTCTCAAAAAGAAATCATGTTAATTAGCAATTGTGACTAAGCATCATCAATTTTGAAGGTCATTTGTAGGTCATCAGGGGTCAATTGAGGTCAAATTACTACACATCATTTAATTCACATGAAACTTGGTACATATGGTCAACATTTAGTGCCGAAAATTTTGATGGTCATTTGGAGGTCATCATGGGTCAATTGAGGTCAAATTACTAAACATTGATTGATTCACATGAAACTTGGTACAAGTGGTCAACATTTTAGTGCCGAAAATTTTGAAGGTCATTTGGAGGTTATCTAGGTCAATTGAGGTCAAATTACGAAACATTGTTTGATTCACTTTAGGCTATTTGATTTAAAAATATAAAAGCGACATAACTTTGCCATGTTTCTATACTTGTGTGCATCAGAAATGTGTGCAGATGGACATGATTTGGCGATGAGATCAGCAACTCCGTTGTTGCCCTCTCGTTCTGTGCTGTCGCCACACGGGGCATACGGACCCATGCAGTGCATCCCTGAATACCCCATATACATGGTTATCGACCGCATATGTTTATTATTAATGCTCTTAATAAGTTATGTACAATGTGTTACGTAACGTGTACATAGAGCCAGCATTGAATAGCTCCGATTTCTTACCATTTGTCGTTATAACGCCTTCATATATGGATGTCCCAACTCCGTGCTCGTTAAATGCTCTCAGTTTGAGCACGTAGAACATCCCAGGTACTAGACCCTCTATCACGTAACTGGTGGTGTCAGGGCTGAATTCCACAATCTCGATGTCTGGCATATATTCACCATAGCCAAGACGGTAGCCGTTGATTGTGACGTCAGAGTCTGGGGGTGACCAGATCAGCTCTATTGATGTGGATAGCCCATGAACATGAATGGAACCAGGTTTGCCGGGAATTAGCGACGGCTCTACGAGGTGAAACGAATGTGTGTGATTATGAGTGATGTCTGAGCGATTAGCCAAACTTGGTTCTACAATACAAAATATCGCGTTGCTTTATCATACATATTCCTTAGAATTTAAAACATGTTTATTACCATGTTCAGGAATTCGTTCACGATCCTTTAATATCGGCATGTATAAGCTTAACGTCTTCATATGCAGTGCTTTTCTATATACCATTCTGCCCGAATCTCGTATACGCCAATTGTGCGATAGTTAGGATGTATACAAAGTTATAGGTCACCAAGGCCATGGTACAGGTAGGTCATGCCTTTTGGTACCCTCTAAGAGTCGATATTGGGAAGGCTTTGAAAGCTCCCGCAGCCTATTACTACATCCATCTAATTAGCGTACAATACATGATTTAACAATGGTTAAGACATAGCTTGTATAATATGATCCGCGGTATGCCTAGCTACAATAATCTTATAAGATCAATTTATCAAACCCTACATTACCATCAATTGTTTAGGCTCTCTTACTTTTCTAAATGTTGTTTTGTAATAAGGCCTAATTAAATCGATTGGATTCAGGGAAAGACCAGAATCAATGAGGAGATGAGTCAGTGACGTCATCCGGGTGGTTGGGCGAGGCTGCCCGCTATATCTATTAGCTCATAGTTACCTGCCTGTCGGGTAGGATGAACCACCCCTATTTCGTCACTGTTGGTACAGCGTTTACTGATCTTCCTGCACGCTTTGGCATTGCCCCGTCCACATTTTCTCTGCAGTTTGTCGCAGTTAACATTTTTCCTTTTAGCTGTGAAGAAGAACAATGAATTATTCTACTAAATGATGTAGTCAATATTTAGTAAGCATTGTTCAAAGAGATTGTTTTATTGAAACTTTGTTAAATTAAAGAAGTTGCTTGATTATCGATATGATTACAACGACTATAAAGTCTGGCTCCAACGTGAATTTAATGGACCCCCCTCCCCATGAAATATGGTTGGTCGAAGCCCCATACATAACAGCAAATGAACTGGCCAGTCAGGCAATTGCTAGATATTCAGGGCATTCAGTACTTTCTAACATGTAATGAACGGCATCATTATTGTTCATTCTGTATGATCTAACATGTAATGAACCAAATTGTTTGTTCTCTACTATCTAACATGTAATTAGCCACATCACTGTAGCTTACCCTGTAATATCTAACATTTAATGAAAACACATCAATGTTGTGTATTCGGCATTGTCTAACATATAACGAACCATATCAATGTTGTTGATTCTGTAATATCTAACATAATGTTAGATCAACATCACTGTTGTTTATTATATATTGTATAACATTTAATGCACCATAAAGCATGATGTTTATTCTGTATTATCTAATTCATTTTACCATTATACACATACAGAATGTCCAACTATGAATTTCCTTTTAATAATTAACATTATTTTGTAAAACAAAACGTAATTTATATTAAAAACAGAAACATTATTACATAATATACCGGTACCCACCTTCTGCGACAACTAGTATCAGCAGACACAAGCTTACTTGAAAAAGTCTCATCTGAAGAAAGAAAACGATCCAACATGTCATATTAGGGTCTGACATGGGCTCTTTGACCTGTCAGTTTTGGGCCCAGCTTCTTCCTTGATTTCCTTCCTAGGTGTTTTGGTAACAAAAATCAATAATTTGTACCATTGGGACCTCCCCTGGTAAATTTAGAATTCATTTATTGCAAGTTGACCAATAAAACCTAAATTGTTTTTTCACCAAAAATTCTCTATTTCCAACAAAAATAATTGTATTTTGGAAACAATGTACGTTTTGATCTAATTTTGGACTTGTGTACCCATTTTTACGTTATCATTGGCCTGATTTTGGAAAATAAAAAACGTAAGACACCCACATCACCGAAACCGTTGTACCACACCCACCCAGGTGGGTTTTACACTATGTCCGAGGACTCTTTTGTAATTTCCTTTGTCCGAAGACCTTTTGTTCCTATTGAATTTGTCTTCCGATGACTTGGAATTCCTTTGTTCAAGTCCTGCTGCAAAACACGTCCACACACACACACACACTGACACCTAAGTTCACTTTATCATATGATACTTGACTTGTCACTATTAACCCACACCGACCGTTCCCATTGTTACACATGCCACACATGATAGCAATAACAGTAAAATGATTACAATATCTCAGAAAAACAAATTATTTCTTATTTTTCGTTGTACGATTTTTTTTTTATTGGACTGGGATTTTCTTTTTTTTTACATTGAATAGCTTTCAGTTTCCAAACACTATCCGTGAGCCACTTAGCTGAAATGGCAACCTTGAATATTGGATTTTTTCACGTTTTTAAAATACTGCGATATATTTTTGGTAAACTGTATGCGTGTACGTGACGATTGAGGTTCTAAAAATAATTAATTTGATGTCAGCAAAAGTATACAAACCACAATGTTTCGTTCTGAGGTCAACGGTCATTTTGGCTCAACAGAGGTAAAAGGAAAATGAAAACCTTGAAAACAATTTAACAAAATCGGCCAACTTTGATCAAGATCGAACTTGGTATGAATGTTCCCAAATTTAGTAACGTGATAAAAATTCTATAAGCGGCCAGTTATGTAAGCAGAGTCGATCGGTCTTAGCCTCAATGCCCCTAGACCAGGCGCCCGAAACCGAATCATTAAGTTACAGCTGTCCTTATCTATTTATTGTATGTGTCCACATTCTTAATAGACAAATGCCAATTTCAGAGGGATTATTTTTTAATAAGGACATGAGACTCTTCAGTACGCTGATGATACTGCCCCCTTTACCTTTGGTAGCTATGGGTCAATTTGAGAATTGTTGAATATTCTTAAGGATTTTAAGTTTACATCTGGACGGGGTTAGTCACAGATGTCCCTTCTGTGTCCTTATTTCTCAAACCAGCCTACTTATTTTTCTGATATTGGTATAACCCATTCTTTTTGGCCCTATTGAGCTCCTTGGAATAAATTTTAATGGTATGATATGTCATGTTCATTATAATTAATAGAATCAGTGAGTTCTATTACGTCATTGGAAACTGTTTACCTTTCCTTCCCATTGTTATTTTAGCAAGCTATAGACTCAACTATGTTACAAACAAATTTTAATCTACATGATGTACTAGTGGGTTGTTGATTTCATCCAATCGCCGCATGCCTAATTAGAACTGGAACAGGCTTATTTAGAATCTATGTCGTAAAATTCGTGTACCCTCTTTTGTTGTGCATTAACGTAACATAACTTTGACATTAGCCGCATATATTTTTTTACAGCAGCAGCATCAGTGTATCAGAGCATCATCATATGTGGGCGTATTTTGGCGTTCCATATTTGGGCGTTCCATGGTTATACAATAGCTTCATAGCCTAGTGGTTAGAGCATATATAAGCTTGAAGGTTGGGAGTACATAAGAATGGAACTTACTGCCCTCCTGTTCGGTGCTCAGCATAGAGGCAAAGATAGAATGTTACTCTAGCTGGCGCCCTTATGCCGTGTGCTATTGTGCCAGTTGAAACGTGCTGATTCATCTCAGCGTATATCTAGGGCTGATATGATTTGGGATTTGGATGGAAATACTAAATAAAAGATAATCTGTACGGAAAATAGTTCCCTACATCATCTTCACTCACATGCCCCCACCAAAAACTTGTTTGTGCCCCCTCCCCTTGTGGTGTTTATTTGCCGATGCACTGCTGTTTCTGTGGTATTCAATTCACCGTAAGTGTTAAGACAGAATAATTAGGTACTCCCGACCACTCCTGACTCTTTCCAGGGTATGCACCTCCTTGCTTGCTCATATCTCTGCCATTTTACCTCGTTTAATCCATCAGCAATTCGGAGGATATTCGTCAGCCGAACGGAAGTTCAATTACCGTACCCAATTATTTATTACCTTGACTTTCCTTGTGAAAGTGGAGTTAATGCAGTCCATATGTGACGGTTGTGTATAAGGTTACGTATACTTTACATATTTGCTTGCTTATAATAATATATAATAATAGATTACAGTAACATGGCATGAAGACTTGCAATTATAGATGAGGCAACGTCATAAGGCAACGTCACTCTAAAAAATGAATGTTTAAAATTACTCTAAATGTGTCGCATATAATATATATTTCCTTTTTTTAGCCTCCAACAGTGTAAAAATTATTTAGGCTAAATAGCGTTAATTAGTCATATGATACATCATTTTTACTGAAAGTGGTCAAATGATGTCTTATACGAATACTATTAGTATTCAGTGTACTCACATCGCATAAATAACACCACTGTGACGGTACTATTAGTATTCAGAGTACTTACATCGCATAAATAACACCACTGTGACGGTACTATTAGTGGTGTTCAGTGTACTCACATCGCATAAATAACACCACTGTGACGGTACTAGTGGTGTTCATTGTACTCACGTCGAATAAATAACATCACTGTGACGGTACTAGTGGTGTTCAGTGTACTCACGTCGAATACAAAAAAAACACTGTGACGGTATAGTGGTATTCAAAGTACTAACATCGAATACAATAGAACCACCGTGAGATATAATAATGCACTCATAATATACACTTGTCTTTCTTAACGGACCCCCCCCCCCCCCCAATAATAAAAAAAAACATATTTCCCAATAGTCTTCATAAAAGGAATATACATTTTCTTTCAAAGCGGCCGTTCAAATCCCAGGCCAGTTTCATATCGGCGGCCCCCGTCGTTTTAGCATGTATAAAAGGACATAAAACACAATTAACAAGGTGGAGTTGCAAGTAGCGAATTCACATGAATTTCCGGTGACATCGAGTAACATGAATTTCCGGTGACATGTTAGTAAACTTTCTCACTGAAGTGTTTATAGTTGCATTTGAAATTACTACAACAGTGTGTTCATTCATAATTTCAAAAGTTTCCAACTGAGCCAATTGAAAATCTGACTTTTTGGTAGGTTTTGCTACTTGCAGCCCCACTTTTAAGGATCATTTTACTTGTGTACCATTTACTAGATTTTTTGTATACGATGTTCTATAAACTATATATCGGTGAATGGAGACTAGCGGATAGAATCACTGAACATTTGCGTTCAATTTCTCTGGCTTACCAGTTACTTCTCACGTCGACCCCCATCCCATTGTACAGTTAGTGACTTTTGTAACGGTTGACATTGCCAGCAAAATGCTCGCATTTTCAGAAGCTTCTGTCTGAAAAATTAATTTTCAAATTGGGAGTGATTGTTCCACTAGCCTTGAAAGCTCAATTTAATTCAGCATATTTGTGTCTATATTGTTATTTTACCTCCTTTTTTGAGTGTGTCCTTTCAGTTCGCAATTAGGCATAGCTTATTTTTAGTGGCCGATATAGGCTAGTAACGGTTGTTACACTTGAATATATCTTGTAGACGGGTGTACACCCGAAACGTCGGAATTTATTTATAAATCCATTTTGCATCGTGTTTTACCATTTGTGAAATGTTGATATTCTTTATCCGATGTTATGAAGGCCTTTTACTGATGATTTATGGTTACACTCTATAACCGAATACAATTGCATATTATCGCCACACGGATCTCTGGAGAGATATAAGTGTTGATTGCAAAATGGAAGTTCACGTTAAAAAAACATGTCTATGGCGTGCCTAGCCTGCCAAAAGTCCCTCAGCGACATATGTCGGATTAACTTACATATGTCTAATTTCGTCCAATCAGATTGCGAGAAACTGTACATATCTAAAGGAATTAGACAGATCTAACAGTAACTTACATATGTCGCATTTATTAGATTTGTCTAATTTCAACCAATCAGATTGCGAGAAACTGTACAGATCTAAAGAAATTAGACAAATCTAACACAAACTTACATATGTCGCATTTCGTATATATGTCTAATTTCAGCCAATCAGATTGCGAGAAACTGTACATATCTAAAGGAGTTAGACAGATCTAACAGTAACTTACATATGTCGCATTTCGTATATATGTCTAATTTTAGGCCATTTAAAAAAAAATCTAACCGAACACTGCAGTTGCATGTTATCGCCAGGCACGAGATACAAATGTTGATTGTTAATTACAGTATTGAAAATGAAACGCACGGTGGTAATTGCGATACAACAAGACTGCACGTTTCAACTGGTACGACATCCGTATTCCCATTTGAAACTTCACCAAGATATAGTACGGTAAGTTTTATTTTATTCTCAGGCCCGGCTACTAACCGGATGCTCTAACCAGGCCCATACATACATGCATTCAGTCATACATAACAAGTTATACAGATATAAAGTTATAAAAGACATAAAAATAGGCCTATTGAGCAGAATATGTAGGCCTGTTTTATATTTAAAAAAAAAACTTTATATTGGAAATTTCCTAAACTTACCTTAATATTGCAAGTATCAGCTTAATTAACGTCTGTGTAAGAATCCTATAATTTTGAGGCTAACCCTTTTGAGGTTTATATATAGGTTGTACAGTACCGGTACTACTCCTGCAACCTGCAAAGTACATTCTACTTTACACCATATGGTAGTCATGAACTTTCAGGCTGCAAACCGTGCTGTGAAAATCATAGTTTGATTTGGTACTCGATTACTTACATATTACAGCTTATTCCATAGATAAAGATGTACTTCAAGGTCGGTGTGTCAGCCTATACTTGGCGTTCCATGCTGGTTTTATTGAATTATCCCCGTGGCGACACAGTCGCAACCCTTCCATAAACCCGTCCGATCCTGAGACGTGCGTTAGTATAGTACGTTTGCTTAGGGTCAAAAGCTAGGAGGGAAGGTGACTTGTGATATATGCGTTCCTATAGCAACGGAATAATTGTAACGTCAATATTGTACGTCATAAACCTCGCATTACCAACAGGCGTATGTGTAAACTGTTCTCATTACACATGTGGTGTGATTAAATTGGTCAACAGATGAGTTTGTGCAACGTACGTTATTTACATTTAATTTAAATTAATCAATATCATGCTGTCTCTCAACCCACCTCCCTTCGCCACCTCTCTCTCTCTCTTTCCATCTCTAGCTTTCTCTCTTATTTTACGTTTCTTTTTCAAAACGATCATATTCCATGATGTTTTATTTTAATTTCTGAAAACTATTTCAGGATCCTATTTCATCATACTTTTTTGTGCCAGTCACTGAAAATTTAGCTATGGTTTCTAGTTGAAAACTCACGTTACGACCAGTGTTTTATTCGACAAACCTATGTTCAATAAATATTTAAAATGAAGTTTTGATGGACTTGTTTGGAACGCATCATCTCGTCTGCATTCTCAAGGCAAACAGAAACCGGCAGATCAGATAAACCGAACTTGATGGCTTGTACTGGCGGCTTGTTGTTAATCATTAAAATGTCTATATTTGATGCAGGATTAATCGTAAACAGAACGCGCACACAATATGTATCCACATTTTTATGCATGGTAACACACAAACCTATAGACACTGCACTCTCTCGATACCGATGAAAAACGTAAAAAATACTGCCACTTTTCCCAATATAACAAGATATTTCCAGACGTGTATTAATGCACGATTCGTTCCAGTATAGGTCCGCATGGGAGCATGCGGAGCTATACTGGAACGAATCGTGCATTAATGCACGATTCGTTCCAGTATAGGTCCGCGTGGGAGCATGCGGAGCTCGACACTGCCCCGCTCGACACTGCGCCGGTGG
>JAODFY010154852.1:0-11033 GCA_027580055.1 Paracaudina chilensis | reverse complement strand
CACCATATTCGGATATCAAAGGTACCTTCCGATCATAAAAGTCAATGGGTTGACCCCTGTGCGACCTTCGTGTGCGACGTTATATGCAGTCAAAGGTTTTTTTTGTTTTTTCTTATTAGGCACAGTTAGGATGGTCGTACAGACTTGTCGGGTTGTTTTTTTTAATCAGGTCAAACTACATCTGAGCCCAAGGTCCAAAGTTTGACACAAAAAATAGTGTGGGTTTTATTACTAGTTCTTTATTATTACATCTATTGTCACCAACATACTCCTTTAACTGGAATCTCAATTTTCAACTGGAATCTCAATTTTCAACTGTCATTTTCAATTGTCATGGTAACCTCCCAAGAGACTTGGTATGCCATTAGTGTGCAACTAGCGAACACTTGTGTACTGATTGCATACAGGTAGTATGCCATTAGTGTGCAACTAGCAAACACTTGCATATTAATTGCGTACAGGTAGTATGCCATTAGTGTGCAACTAGCGAACACTTGCTATTTAATTGCGTACAGGTAGTATGCCATTACAATGACATGACAGTAATGTTATATTACGGAACAAGCATAATTTGAAAATTTTATTCGGATAAAGTATCATATCTATATTCAGCCAAGCACAAGCGCATTCTTTCATATACGTCGATACAGGAGCATGAATGAAAGAAATGCAACATTTATCCCTGAGAAACAAACCCTGAATAGCACACCAAAATACTGTGTATAATGGGGAGCATTCTTTATATTAAAATTGCCAACATTTTATTCAAATATGCATATAATTTAAGCAAGTTATTCAAAGATGAGAAGGTCAATTTTGAATACACAAAGTTATAAAAATTTAATATCATAAACCACACCTTAATATTATATTTTTCAAAAAAATTCTGGTATTTAGGCAAGTTTTACTAGTTCATGATTGTAAAATATGTTTACAGTATAAAATCGTAAAAGTGAAATGAGAATATTTAAAACCCTGATGAATAAAATACTGAATAAATTTACACACAATGCATTCTACCCAATCCAGGCACTACAGGCTTGAAGGGGATAAAAACATGTTCAAATATTATAAAAACCTTACGAAAATAACATTTATTAATATTGTTTTCTTTTTCATAAAATAAAAATCACGATTCAATTGTTAATTCATGATTGTCTGAAGACTATTTCTAGCAGATTTCTAGCATATTCGGGGCATAAGAATTTCTCATCTTAGTTTATGATGGTCCAACAGGATAAAAAAATCAGATGAGCTAGCTTTTTTTTCTTATTTAAAGCCATAATCTTTTCTTTTTTTTTATGATTTTGTCATCATTATACCACATCTTAATGTTTTTATAGTGTAACAATGTATGAAATGTTTAATAATTTGCAACAAAACTTACCAATATTCTTTAAAAAGATGATCAATGTATATATACCTCTTTAGTAGGTGATATCTACACTGTAGGTCTAGTTCTGCGATAATGTACGGTGACAAAATGCAAAACCCATACATCAGTTACGGCATAATTTCTTCACAAATAGCGCGAGTCTTTTAATCATAACTATCTAAGGGAAACGAATGACAAAATTCACCAATACACAATTCCATTTTTAGGTCAAGATTCATACAAATAATGTCATGATCGGAAAGATCATACACCAAAAAATGTGTTTTTGTTACATTTAATGTGCCATGGCCTTATTTAGAGAAGATTGAACAGGATTTAAGTAACGATGTTTGCACATGCAGGACTGTATAGTGTATCCGCACCTAAGTTAACCAAACTTACACCACAAACCAACGAACACCAATCAAAATATTAACTTTTAATATATACAGATAATCTGATAAGAAAAACAAAACATATCTCTTTCCGATTGCAGCAGTCACAATGTAAATTACCCTGATAAATGTTGTACCTTGGTTGTTTCCATATATGGAATAGAAATTAAGACACCAAATTGTCATAATTTAAATATGGAAAGAGCCATTAGTGCTAACCCTTCATTTCAGGTCTGGACTCTCGACTGATTCCTGACCTTCAATTGCAACTACATGATTATTAGATATTCAGTCTCTCAAAAGAAAATGGTTGGTTTAAAGGCCAGACCAATTAGCCACATTAACTAGAATTTATGATACAAAGAACATGATGCAGCATTAATGCTATTACCCAATTTACAAATGTGTGTGTTCCACTTTGTGCAAGATGTACACGAGGAATTGAAGAATGTTATGACCAACAATAGGCTAATAAAAGATGTCCACATGAATTTATTCCACAATGATCAAATCCAAAATATTACTGTAGAAAATTTACAAAACTCTTCCATACCCCATACACCAATGGGTGACTTGGCTTTGCCTACACCTAATATACCACAAACAACCTATCCATAAGAAAGCATCATTTTTCAATTTGTTTTTTTTTTAAATAAAATGTCATACATGAGTAGGAACAGAGATTGTCAGAAGGTAAGCAGTAAGCCTCTAAAATAGAGGAAGCTATTCTAATATTAGATTCAGAGATGCCATTTTTTTTTTTTTTTAAATTTATTTGTGCATTTAGAATAATTGTTAGTGGTCACTGATGGAATCCTGAAGGGCATGCAAGATTATTCAAGCAAGCTAGCCCTTAAGATTGTTTCGAGACAACTGTACCCCCCCCCCCTTACCCACCACCTGTCCTCTCCCCCTATCGGTGACCATGTCTGCCATCAGCACATTTGCATCATTGCATACAACAATGAGATGGATTTAATATGCTTGTTTAATTATAAGTGTTCAGCTTTTTTTTAAAAGGATTTTTCAAGCTTAAGATTTTCAATTTCAAGAATATTGTTGAATGTTATATAATATAGTTTTACCTTGTAACCCTGTAAAATTACAAATAATGTTTTTGTCATATGAAAGACAATAAGTTTTGTTTGAGAGATATATATATATATAATTTTTGTGAGCTGCTATAGTTGTGTTCGAGTTGAATATATATGCTCATCAGAACAGTTATTTAGCTTACTGTTATCATAATTGTGCTGCTTATCACAATTTTCAAACTGTTATCATAATTTTCAGTAAGAATGTCAAGAAAAGAATGTAAAGTCAAATGAGTTCACTGTTATACCTACTGTAAGGCACAAGTCTAATCTAATTAAAAGCGTATCAATGAAAATATCAATCAGCTTAAAAACCTAAAAAGTGTTAAAAAAAATATGTATAAAATATAGAAGTGATATGAATATGACGTCCCTATCAACACACATGAGAGTGAATCAACCTACTGCAATGAACAGGAGATTGATACAAACATCAGGAAATATGTGACTGGTTGGTTACATACGGTTTAGGAGTCGACAGATTCATGGAAACAGCCATATGAAGATGGGTGATGTGCTGAGTCACTGCCGGTCAATGTCTTAATTACAAAACTATGAAACGCAAAAATACAGCTCAAATGAGTTATTGTCAATGCCCAAAAATAAATTGAAAGCCAAAATATAAAAGGGTTAAAAAAGTCAGACCTCTTTGTCAGGAAGGTAATTAATAGAACGTAAAAAATAATCAAAAGCCTCGGATAACTTTCATTGGTCTGATATTATTTTTCATACAGAGCGATCAGCAGCCATTGGCATCAAACTTATCGAAAGGCTTGATGATAACCTGCACAGCTGCTATGAAAGTGGGGATAGTGAGGTGAATCACGTAACAGCCTGGTGTCAGTGGTGAACCTCCACTCTGAAAAGCGGTGTAGACCATCCCCCCTAACTTCCCCCGCCCCCAAGATGTGTGTCCATGCCATGTGTACTTGAGAATACAGATTCTCTCTTGCATGAATTTCTTCACTTTCTTTTCAAATCATAAAAATGTCACCAATCGATACAAACTCTGGTTCCCCCAAGATGCATTGTGCATTATTAGGTGAGAGTAAAAAAAAAACTGGAAATAGCTGTCTACGATTTACAATTTTTAAAAGCGAAGGATGTGAAAAGAGTCGTTCTGTATGTCATAGCATTTAAGACCGAACAAGACGGAGTCACAGTCTTTATTCACCAAAACTGGTAAGAATCTGCCCTTTTAAAAATCTAAAAACATTTTTCCTGATTTTAAATTACCTTAAAATGATTTTAAAAAATTAGCCAGGGCCAATACTCATTGCACCAAACATACAAAAGATACACAGTCTATATTAACCAAAACTCTGGTGACTGGTAAGACTATGCCCTTTAAAATGTTTTCCTTGTGTTAAATTACCTTATAATGATAAAAAGAACACCACCAATACCGATTGCACCAGTTCTTTGGCGTCTTCTTTTCTTGGGCTGACTGCTCTACACTCAAGGCTTCTTTGCACATTGCTTGGTGTGACGGTGCAAGGTTTACATGGCGTGGCAAAAATTAATATTGACAACACTTCTTGCACGACTCCAGTCCGCATGACCTCTGAAAGAGAGGATAGTTTACAGAATAAGTTGTATAGACAAAGTTTCAACATTTTAAAGAGGACTGATGGATAGCCTGGCTTTCATGGTGGTCACTACATGGCAGTTTGTCACTGCTCCTCCCATTGGTGGCATTTGTCCATCCAGATAAATTTTTGTCCCCCCCCCCTAAGTATATTGTGGAGGCATAATTTTCCCGTTCCCCTCAGTTTGAATACAAAGAGAGTGAGGCCGGTACCATATCCCCAAGAGGTGTATCCAATGTTACCACAGTTACAATGAACCGGTTCAAACTGCCACTCCATCCATGCTGGAAGTTGGGCAGTCTGGAGGCAGTCTGGAGGCAGTCTGGAGGCAGTCTGGAGGCAGTCTGGAGGCAGTCTGGAGGCAGTCTGGAGGCAGTCTGCTGCATCCTTGCCACCAGCAGCCTGCCATCATCGATAGACCGCCATCAACCCTAGGGTGGGCTGGTGCAGTTGATATATCATACACTGGACGTTGATATTCAAACAACTTAAACTACCAATCAAATGGTTACACAAACCTCATAATTTATTCTGTTTGTCTGCTTATCTTCAACCCACCCCAGTCCATTCCTTTTACCCATCACAAACACAAGACATCTAGCCACGAAGTATAGAAACATTAACTTATATTTGACAAATAGCTTTGACTTTTTTCGGAATTTTCCTCCATCAAAATAATTGTTGGAGGGGTTTCCTTAAAACCCAAAAGCTAGCACAAAGGAGTCCTGGGACCCTCTGATTTGTATGCTCAATTAATTCACTGTGTGGGAACCGATTCCAATGGGCAATTCATGATGTCCTGATGGTTCTTAGTAAAAAATATATATAATAATACGGATAAAAAAAACAGTACAATATCACTGAACAATTAACCTTGATCCATGTGACTGTTAAAAATGTTTACCTGCATTCTCTGAGAAAACTATGCCCTTTCATCCAAAGCAACACTCTCTGGGCCACCATCCTTCTCAGTGGTCTTTTCGGGTTTGGAACCACAACTCCAACTGGCGAAGAAGACAAATTAATTTTGATGACACAAGGTCATGTCTACGAAAGCGGAAGGCTAACAATTCATTTTCCAAAGATTTTGGTGACCAAACCAAGTAATAACAATTACTAGGCTTTCAGCATGGTACCTACCTCCTTGTTCACAATACACATTGCAGTGTTTCACCATGTCAATGTTTTTTTTTTAAATTTTAACTCTAGTGAACTTACCTAAACGGGGAAAGAATATAACCACATGGATTCTAGCAACATGAATCTATTAGTTTAATCAACAATGAAGTAACATAGATTGTTATTTGATTGTACAACAAATCCAACTGTTAAAAGGCTTCATTAGATAGCCATACCAAATACATGTAGCAATAACAACATTTCAATAATTTTACATTAATGAATTAATGATTTTTGCAAAATATAAATGTGTAATGCTTTCCTATTATTACCTTTGTACCAAACATGAAGCAAATCAAGCTTGTGCTTGTTGCTGCTTACAGAATTTTAGGTAAAGCCCCACCCCCTCATTAATATTCATGTGACAAGCACCAAAAACAATAAGGATCATCTTCTTCCCATGAAAGACATGTATACCAAGTATGACATTTATCCCACCTTGGTTCCTATGATGGCCTGTGGCACTGGAACCAAGAATCAATGCCCCTGTATTCTCAGTAATTTCCCTGACGTTTTGGTGTTAAGTTGTAGACTAAAATATTTCAGTTGGCTTACATAACTTTAACCAAGCAGACACTCATTGGGCATGTAGATTTCTCAATTATGCTGCTACTTAACAGATTGTATATTACTTTAATACTTTGTTACCTCGCGTATTGACATGTCCAACTCATTGCTCTATGGAACGCCAAAAGGACAACTTCATAGACTTCAATGTATTCAAAACACTGCTGCAAGAATTGTAACTCTTCCTCGAAAGTCATGTCACATTACCCCAATCGATGGACTTGCCTTGGTTGCTGATATCACAGTTGTACCTACATAAAATACTACTCATTGTTTACAAGTCTCTGAATGACTGTGCTACTCTTTATGTATCTGATTTGTAGAATCCTTAGGTTCCTTCTAGTGACTTACACTCGAGTGCAACATATTTGTTGTCTGAACAAAAATCGAAGCATCCGTGGGGTGATAGATCTTTTGCATTTGCTTCCCCCCTCCCCTGTTTATGGAATGATCTACCTTACTATATTCATTCATCGAAGACAATTGACTTTTTCAAAAAGAATTTGAAGACGCATCTAATATGGATTTAATGTTCATATCCTTCAATTATGTTGTGTATATATATATTTTTAAAGGTTTTATTGGTTGTATGTTGTTTAGTGTTTAGCACTAAATTAAAGCAACATTAATGGATTTCATGCATTATAAATCTTTCATATTATTACTATTACCCAGGTTACCCTGTGCAAACTTACAAGCCTCCTCATTCGTGAGAAGCTGGATCCATCCTAATTATACGGTTATACGGCAAAGTTGAATGAATGACGACACCAGTATTATCAGGGATTCCATGCAGCATCCAATGCCCATTGTGTTTAGAGACTTAATTTATTTTGTGTAAACTTATAGTTTATGTTGTTACTGCTGTAAGGGGCCCATGTATTCCTTGAGAGGCCGTGACCCTCGAGCTGGACCGAACCTTGTTATAGTTGTAGGCTACTTACAAGCCATGGATCTGTTCTCCTTCTTCGAGGGTTTCTGGTAGCTTGGTGTTTCTGGTCTCTGGCAGTATCAGGACCAGCAAACCAGCGATTATTGCACCGAAGCTGAATATGTAGAGGGGCAGGGATTCCATTTCATATTCTTCACCAAGGAGGAGGATGAAGGGGCAGATGACTCCGGCAAACCTCGCCGCGGCAGAACAGATACCAATGCCAGCACTCCTGAAAGTCATAAATAATAAACCGTGTTAGTGATTAATTTAACAGAATGAGTGACGTGAATGTAACCGCGAAATGTGTGTGGTTTTTTTAGTAAACAATTACGATGAGTGACTGAGAGGCACGGATTCGTATGCTTTGACAAGCAGGAGGGTATTGTGACAAAACATGCGCCATCAATCATCGCAAGTATCTAATTGAAGCCAATGACTGCATTAGCAAATTACAAATTCCGTCGCCGTATCGCATTAGTTAGGCCTACTAGGGGATCATGATAGTTTCACTCGATCCCAACCTACGTATATTGCAAGTAATTTGTATAGCATGGTGACTGGCTCGGGTCGGTTGACCAATCGTGATATGTAATAAACCCCATGTGACATGGCAGCACTTACCTCAGGGGGGTCGGGAAAATTTCTGCCGAGTACACGAAGATGAGAGCAAATGATGCTGTGATTGCAAATTTTCCAGCCATTGCGATGACTAGTCGTAAGGGGCCCTTTGCTGAAAGAAGGCAATAAAAAATATATTCTATACTGCGTGTGTAGAAACCTGTGGACACTAGTTGTAAATCTTGAGACTGTGTCAGGCACTAGATATTCTGGAGAGAAAATATATTCTACCTATAACATGAGGTAAGTCGAAGTCCAACATCACCAACCCTGGGGAAAATAAGATAGAAAATGCATTCTTCTGAACTTAAAGTGAAGCCAGTCAAATCAACCTATTCTTGGTCCGGTATAAATCTGCATGTGACACCGGTCCCACCAGATTTTTCAAGATTACCCGGATATGCGTGTGTTGAAACCTGGCCGAGCCTGTATAGGACCATGAGGAATATCCCCCCCCCCTCACCATATATTTAGTAGCAAATTTAAAAGTCAGGCTGTGATCTACCATGCTTACATCAAATTTACAGAATGTGTCAGGCACTAGATATTCTGGATAGAAAATATATTTTACCTATATATAACCTGAGATAAATCCAGGTCCAACTTCACCAACTAAAATCAATCTATTCTTGGTACTGGTATAAATCTACATGTGACACCGGTCCCACCAAGCAAACACCAGATGATTTACCATAATTACCAGGCAATGCGTGTGTTGACACCTGGCCGAGCCTGTAGGTCCATCAGGAATATCATGAGGACACTGTGGTAAATCATGAGACTTTGCTAGACACTAGAGGTTGATTCTAGATAGAAAATATATTCTACCTATAACCTGATTTAAAGCTCCAAATCCGTCTACACTCAGGCTTTGTCTGTAGAATCATGAGGTACATCCTCGCTGCCCGGCAGACTTTTAGTCAAACATGCAATGTATATATAAATTAAAACGTCATTCAGATAGGTTCCACTGGGATGTTTTAGCCCCCAAACATCCAATAAATGTTGAATCTCAGGAAGAAAAATAATCAAACATATCAACCACATAAACTTTGGACTAAAAGTCAATTCAAAACAATCCATTCTGACCCACATCCACTACTCGTAGGTTAAGATTGGTGATTGAGAAATACAAGGTTGAGGTAATATACCTGCTAATAACAGATTAATTTACCAGGAAAATAATATCCATGTCAGAAGTTATAAACACCTTAATATTATTACTTTATGTGACCCCCAAATGACTTTGACCAAACATACATCCCTTATATACCATCATCCGTATTGTGTCGAAGTTTTATGAAATAGCATCCAAACCTGTATGCGTGGAGACAAAATTTGTACACAGGCAGACATAAAAAATATATATTTTTGTCAAATTGCCCAAAAGATTATTAAATCAACATTCAAGGGTAGGGGAGTGAAGGTACTCACGTAGAAATATGGTTATGAAGCAAGCGATTCCCCCGACGAGTTCAAACCCGCTGGTAGTGTACTTTCTGCCGAGTGGGGTATAGAGCAGGAAAATGCAGGATGCGTAGGCGGGGAACTCCACCGCGGCAAAGACGAAGAAGGCGATGTAGGGGTCGACGCCCAGATCACTGGTGCTCAGAGAAAGCCCGTAGTAGACCATGTTATTCACGGCCCTGAAAGGAATGAATATATATAATTCTAATAGTCCCCTCTCCACCATGGCAAATATATGTGGAAGATATATACGGTACCAATGAAATACGAACTTATAATAAAATACGGTATAAAATAAGAACAAAAGAAAAATAAGAAATTAGCTTTGTCAAGAAAACGTGCTTACGAGGTTTCCAGTATTTCACCTCTTTTGCCCCTGTAGGGATAATGTACTTTCAATATATATATATATATACCAAGTATGATTTATCTTCAAGTGACACACCTAAAAGCCATGTATGAGCTTACCGAACTCCTTTCTATATAATATCCATCTTATAAAATATATTCATTAATTATTTACCAAAATCAGTGCCCCTCTTTCCTTTTTTGGTTATAATATTCGTCCTCAAAATTATAAGGTAAAAAAACAAACATTACATTTTAACGGCCTGTACCACACAAAATGTAAAGCTGTTGGGATAAGTCTTGATAAATAAAATAAGTAATAATTATCATAAAAATATTCTTTTATTAGTCAGTTCTCACCAGTTGAACATGAGGTTAATGGTCTTGCATCTGACGTTTGGAGTTTGGAAGAGAGAGTAAGGCTTGACATTTTTGTTGGAACTATCTTCCTTCAAGGATGTAAAAAGAAAAAAAGAACAAGTGCCTTGTATCAGAGATATATCGAGGTATCATGATTAGTCATGGTATACCTCTAAGGCTTTCAATATAGAACATATTATGATGGTGCTATATGAAGCAATGATAGAGCTACATATCTCTATATACCTCTGAGGTTTTCAATATAAGGCACGTGATGAAGCTATACCACTGAACGTAAAACAGATGATCAGTGTATACCCATGTTATTATCAAGATAGCATAGACGGTAGAGCTATGAATCTGACGTTTGCAATATAGAGTAAATAATCACGATATACATATGAGGTGTTCAATATAGAGCAGGTGATAAAGCTATAGGCTACATCTGAGATTTTCAACATAGAGCTGATGATGTATGCCTCTGATGTTATCAATATATAGAATAGACGATGGAGCTTTACTTTGAGATATAGAGCAGATGGTCAAGATATACATATGAGGTTTTCAATATAGAGCAGGTGATAAAGCTATACCTCTGAGGTTTTCAACATAGAGCATGATGATGAAGTTATTCCTCTGCCAATTATTGAGATTCACATCGCTAACCTATACTTACCCTGTTGATTAACAATTAGCATTTCCGACCGATCTAGTATGTAAACGGAATGGAAAATCGGTCACCTATTCCAACAGTCACAGCACTGTGTACACTTATACGGTGCTGTGATGGGGGCGCCATATTATTCCTTCCGTACTGCAAACGAACCACGCAAAAAATGTTGTGCAAGGAAAAGTTTCGGAGTGGCCTGAAATCCCTCTGTACTCCAAGAACAAGTACTTTTTGATTCCTTGCCAAAGGAATCTATGGGGTCACGCGGCGTATGTGCGTGTGTGCGTGTATGTGTGTGTGTGTGGTTGTGATGCCTGCTGGTAATCGCGTTATCTCAAGAACGCCAAGAACACCTTCACAAATGTCTTACTTGGCATATAGCTTTCCCACATTGAGTACAAGAAGCCTATTGTTTTTGGTGCTGTTCCAAGGTTGTT
>JAODFY010154630.1:0-11035 GCA_027580055.1 Paracaudina chilensis | reverse complement strand
CTTTAATATTTACCGCTTTCCACTTACTTCGATTCCATTACTTTAGTCAAGATATTACGGGGACGTTTTGGTTAATGCAGGGACGTTCCTGCATTTAAAGAGGCGGGGATGTTTTGGTAAAGAAGCGGGGACGTTTTGACTAACGGCGGGGACGTTTTGGTATGTAAAAAGGCGGGGACGTTTTGATCAGTGGACGTTTTGACTGGACACCGTTTAGGCCTATGACCAGGATGATCCACATCACAATGTACAGGTACCAATTCAGCAGTAGTGGTCAAACGATTATGCAATATCGGAAAATACCGATTACCGATTATTTATGTGAATATATTTGTGAATATCATGTCTAAATTAATTTGCTCAAATTTTTATGGTACTGTAGTTGTATAGGGTATTGTGGGAAAAGTTATCTAAACTAATAATCTGTATAGAATAACTGGAATGCCCTGCTTTTTAACCGATACCGATTATGCAATAATCTGCCTGATTCCGATTCGGATACCAATAACTGTTTGAACACTATTCAGCAGCATGTTATTTTGTTTTGCATAGCTGCCAAAACTTACATTAAGACAATAAAAACAAAAGCATGTTAATATGTCTGTACTGGTGCTGATCTCATTTATTGTGCAATCATCTTTTAAAGTTAATTTTGGGGAATAAATCTCTAAATTTTTTATCTAAAAAAAAACAGATGAAGAGGAGAGTTGGACAAATCAATGTTTTTTTTTCTCTGTCACAATATATACTTTTTAGTAGGCCTTATATATATGCCAACACAAAAAAGTCAAGGTCTATCAAGTTTGACAAGTACTGCTGTAGCCTAATAATTAGCATATCCTGTAGTGACAAGGTTGACTGCCTTTCTGTTCCATCTTTCATTACAGTATAATGATTGCAATGAAAAAGAGAAAAAGTGATTGATGTGGTGAATTAATGGAATAAGCAGCCATAGAAGCATAGGTACCATAATTTAACAGCTACAGTATATGTGTACATGCAGTCCTTGCTATATAGCTACTGTTCGTTCGACTTCTGGAAGTTGATAATTAAGCTTGTTGACTTCAGACAGTGTTTATACAGTATACAGTATAGTAATTACATTTTATCTGCAATACAGTAGTTGCTTTTCATTGTTTTAAATGATGCAGATGCACGATGCATAGGCAGCACATTTAGCGATCGGGGACTACCAGTTTCAAGTTGAATTATATTCTTTTGTTGGCATTTGTATTGACAGATATAAGCTTATGGTTGGACGGGTTGGTGTACTAAATGTTATGGTTTGGAATACTAACTATAATCTAAATTGTTATCTGTTGCTGTGAAATGGAATGTTTATTCTAAATTGTGTAACATTTGCCTCTAAAATTGCCATTGTTTTTATTTTTGTTACACAACATTTTAAGAATGACTTTTAGAAAGTAAAAACTGTTATTACCATATATTTGTGTTAGCTGAAAAAACTGTGGAGACATGGCTTCATCTGGACCAAATAGTTTAGCCAACAATAATGAGGTACAGTATATATTATATATATTAAATAATAACATTTAACAGCTGCAGCATATATAATTTGCTCATGGCATGTCTTAATTATGGTACAGTATGTGCAGTAGTTAAAGTTATAGGTAATATATATGTCACAGTTACCTGTAATACTGATTGGGGTATTGTGATTCTAATTATATATTACAGTAAATGTAATATTGTATTGTAATGAAGTTAGAAACACAGTCAGTGTTTAAGTCATATGGTTTGTTGTAGGATTATGGTTTTAAATACATTGTAAGAAAGTGCATGCCAGGTTTTGAATTAAGTGCTTGACAGGCCATCAGCTGTAGGCATATCTTTGTTGCATAAGATACAAATGACATGATGAACAGCCTTAATACATCATTAACACTGTATGACCTATTCAGTTCAAAGTCTATTCTTGATATGTCATCAACTAGTATAAAATACAAATAAATTTAGGACCTACTGTACATGTACACAGCATTTGCATGCTAAATATTCTATATCGTTTTCCCGACACTAAGAATTTGTGGTGACCTTAATATGCATACATGAGCCACACAAATATAATCAAGGGTTTGGATGAATATATATAAAGAATTCAAAACATGACTTTCATTATATATGTATGCATTATAAACTGTCTTTCAGAAAGTCCAACTTCAACTGAAGATCATCCAAGAACGTAATGCTGAAATTTTGAAACACCTTTCAGAAGCTCAGGCAGCTGCTACCGAGGGCAATGAAACTCTCCCGTCTCAACTTGCTGAAAGTATCAACAAAGCAGAAGAGATAAGTAAAAAGGTATCTATAAACAGCCAGGGTAGGAATTTGGGGAATAAATAATCAGTGTAAGCTTGGGCTACAGTATTTTTGTCTATGTTATGAAAATTAGTGATGAGTGGAAGAAGTAGTGCCATTAGCCCCAAGTGCCATGTGGCAAATTCGAGTGCTGGTTACTGCCATCCAGCACCGCTCAACAGCCCTACCGTGACAACATCCATGCCCTTATACCCCTCCCCAGGCAATAACACAACCAGCACTAAGGAAAAATCAATCACCTGATATTTTGCTAGAGCTCTATAGTCATAACACTGCTGTACCTTCGTTCTGACAATTTGTACTCTCAGAAACCATTTTCAACTCTTCATTCATTGCTCTATATTCTTTCAGGTCGATGAAACAGTCAACAGCCAATGCAATGTATTACAACAGTCAGTCCAAGAACTAAAACGATTGCCAGTTGGAACAGATGAAAGGTAAACGTGGCTTGCTTTTCAATAAGGCAATGAATGATGAAAGGCAACCATGCAAGAAATATGTATATGCTCCAGGCATATGCAGCTACAGTTCTGAAACAGTGGTGGAGCCAGGAATGCATGGGGGCAGAAATGTTTCCTAATTGCCCCACCCTGTTTCCCTCGTGTATTATTATGCAACAAATTCAATCCATTATGTACCGATATTGGCTTATTTTGTCCCCCATTTTTTGTTCTAGTTTGCCCTACAATTTTGTAACTCATACCAGCTATGCTGGTTGAGCTATTGTGATTGTGTTTCTTCAATCTCTTTGTCTGTCTGGCTATTCTAATCTGTATCATCCAATCTAACCTGAAACTTAATCTGTTTAGCCATGATTGTGAAAAGAGTCAAATACCTCTCCCACTATGATTATCCTTGAATACAATGTTTTCATCAGATGCACTACTGTTGCTGTATAGTACAATGCAGATCAATACAACAAACTCATATTTAGCCATCATATTTAACATTGTATAGTACAATGCAGTTCAATACGTCAAACTCATAGGGGTATGGCCATTTGTTCACACTTCCTACCAGCACCTCATGTAGGAAATGCTGGTAACAACAATCTACTATCTAGAGCATCATATATTGACCGCTTTAGTTAATTAGTGAAATTTCTACTTACCTACTTAATCTGTCATTCACTTGATTTATATCTCTAATATTGTGTCTTTTTGGTACAGTAGCCCTATAGCCTACTATTGTAATAATGTAATGCATGCAATAGTTAGGCTGCAAGATGTGTTCTTTCAAGCTCACATTTTAAAAGGGGTTATTTCACCAAGGAAAATCTGTTGGACTGGAAAACTTGCCAATTCTTTAGTCCCAGAGTTCCATTGGAATTTTATTGGTTTAACTTGTATAGGACACCCTAGGTTGTGAATCCTGGTTGTAGATTAAGAAGTTGGCTGACAAATTGGGTTTAGCCAGGGGATCTTACTAGTTGGTGATATATTACCTATAAACCTTTGCAACCTCTGAAAAATAAAATTAGGACATACATGTGGCTATATAAAACCCACAAAAATATTGAGGTTTGAATTTGTTGACTCATGGAATAAGCAACACAGATTTCAAACATGGTTGAATGGGAGGACTGACAAAATACACATAAATTTATAATTTTGGAGTTTTAATGTTTATGGCAAGGACCCATAACATAATAATAATAGGATAGATAATATGGAGGTGGAATGCTAAAGGAAAGCATAAGATATAGCCACCCTATGGGCTGCTTGTGTTAGGCTAACCGAAGCCTGCCTGCATGGTATGGCTAGCCCTCGGCTTGAAAATCACAATGAAAATGATACTTATGAAATTGTTACGATCTCAAGATGACAGATATATCAAAAACCTGTAGAATGTCTCTGAAAGTTGCTGTAAAATTTCCATGTGCATTCAAAAAAGATCACAGGGTGAGAACAAGATGGCAGTTATATAGGGACACAGACAATAGCGTGCCAGTCTGTGAGACAATATAAGGCCGTTTTTCAAACTCCGTAATATGCTAGATTGATCAAGAACGCTACTTGTTTACTGATGGTGTAAGTATAGTTCACTCATGAATACCCAAACCAGTAAGTTTTTTTTTAAATGGTACTGCACAACATATATTATAATCTGTCGTAATATTATACACAAAAATTAATTTATCAATTAATTTCTTTTGTAACAATTCTTCCAGCAATTCCATTCAGCATCAGCTCAGGTCCCAGTTAGATAGGAACGTCAACCTACAGAAGGAAAAAGCAGCGCTAGAGATTGACCTCGCAGAGAAATTGAAACTGATCGACCTATCGGAGGAGAAGAATGGTGAACTAGAAGGGGAGGTGGAGTCGACCAAGGAGGCTATGCAGAAACTAGTCGAGACGTATGAAGAGAGCACAACCAAAGGTGAGCTGAGAATTTTAGGGGTAATTTTAAATGAATATCAAATAGCAAACTGTTGCTGCACCAGTCAGTTTAAAGTGTCTAAGGGTACCATTGTGTTTAAGGTGCACATACATATGAGAGCAGGGCTAACTGGTAGATTACCGTGTCTTTGCCATAATGGATATAAGCTCTCATTCCCCATAATTGATGTCACTAGCCCCCTGAAATTTGTGATTTTCTGAACCACTATACATTACAACAAACAAAGTGTGACCAGTCTACCAGATTTTCAGGGTGAGTGTTGTTTTCCTTTTAATAAAAGGGGATACCCTTGGAACCAGAGTTAAGAATGCCTGTTATAAATGAGAAACAAGGCCTGATCTCACATATCAAGGCAAAACTGCTAGTTAACACAAATAGTTAACATGAATTAGTGGGTAAGGTCTGGCAACCTGAGCAATAACTGGATTACCATGTTAATGCTACCATGTTAATGAGTTAAGTATTACAAACTTAGGCTGTGACAACCAGTGATGGAGGTCTCAAGACCGGCCTCAGTCTCGAGACCAGTTTTTGCTGGCCTCGGCATTGACACCCTGAGGTCTAGATCTTGGTCTCGGACCCCTGAGGTCTCTGAAACTTTGCCGGTCTTGGACCCGCAAAGTTGTATGAAGTATTAAAGTAGGGTAACAGAAGTCATTTTGAATGTTGTATATAATATGTATGTAAGGTCTTGGTCTCGGACCTTGTCGGTCTCGGCCTCAAATTTCAGTCCTGGTCTCGGTCTCGATACCCGCTGGCCTCGGTCTCGGATGTTCTGGTGTTGACTACAACACTGGTGAAAACCTATGGGTCTATTATGGTTTAGAGGGCTGTGATGAATAACCCCATAGCTGGTGTTTGAGATGCATAGGCCACCCTTGCAGTACAATTGAAATTTCCAGCTTAATGTCTCAAAATGAAAAAAACTTTGTGGTAATACTGGGTTTTACCATTTAGTTCTTTACTGATGTTCAAAAAGGAGGAAAACCATGATATAAATGATGATATCACATATTTTGCCTGATGCTAAATAAAATATAAATTGAATTTGAAAAGAAATATCTCAACAACCAAAAGATCTGTTGTGATAAAGACTATCATTAATGATCTTGGGTTTTATGCCTCGTAATTAACAGAAATTACTCTTTTGCCTGGAATAAATCTTTTTAATTAAAAATATAGCCATAATGTTGTATGATTTTTGTTATATTTCAGCTGAAGACCAACTTCAAAAGCTTCAAGAAGATTTACAAAAATCTCAGGAGAAAACCGAGGAATACCAATTATTACTAGAGAAGAATTCAAGAGAAAGTCCAAAGAAAAATAGCAAATCAAAAGCTGGACTAAGGTAACTTGCATTAATATTTTTACTCTAAATGTATTTTTATTCAAAATTGTACCCAAGGACAACAGCTGATGAAATAAAAAACTTGTCCAGGTATGTTCCAATAAAATTGTATTGTAATGTACATATTACATTGTTCACTTATTTCATGATATTTTATAAATAATAGTCAGAAAACTTCCATATAGGTGGTTTATAAACAAGACTAGTAGTAATCTCATCTCATGATTATCTCAGGTCATTGCACTTTTGACACAAACCAAATATTGTACATTTTACCAAAGAGAGGGCCTTTTGCATTTCATACACACACCCATTACATGCTTATCCATAAATCCTGCATGTTGCTATTAACTTTGCCAAGGTGGAAAAGGTGGTGGAAGGTTGGAAAATGTAGTGATATACCGGCCATATTGTCCTGTTCTTACCCCTGACCCCTCATCTTCCCCCCTGCCACGCCCTTTTTCTCACAGCTCGAGCATCACTAAAATCACCCTTGGTGCATGCACCATATATTTATCCGGTGAAAGCGGTGTTATTATTTCACAAGGAATAGCCAATACCTAAAGTAACACCAACCTTTCTTCAAGGCCGGGTTGCAAGTAGCGAATTCACATGAGTTTCCGATGACACCGAGAACTCACAGATTCCTAATTCAATGAAGATGAACTTTCTCACTGAGGTGTTTATAGCTACATTTGAAGTTACCACAACAGGGATGTGTTCATTCATAGTTTCAAAATTGTTCAACTGAGCCAATTGAAAATCTGACTTTTTGGTAGGTTTTGCTACTTGCAAACCCGCCTTTTATTACGCAATTTACGAACGTGTGTTTGTATCAAATGTTACCACCATGTTGTGTAATGGGTGACTGGAGAGAAGGGTAATTCACAAAACATTCTAACCAACGGGTAGTCCAAGAGTCTCACAAACTTTTTGTCAAGTTTAATATGTAAGCTTATAAGGTCAAATATATTAAGAACCCCCGAGCTATAATATTCTTGTGTTGAAAATCAAAGGTTCAAAACATATTTCTGGGAGGTTAAATGTTGGTATTGCCAACACCTGTGGTCTCACCTTCTGGGTGACTTCCTTCTCCCAGGTTTTCAGAGACAGAGTTTGTTGCTCCAGTTTAACCTGGTGATCCTGCAAGACTGGCAGCAGCTCGCTGGCTACAAAATCACTCAGTAACTTAGACTGATCGACCTGTCAACACCAAATTACAAAAGCAGTGAAACAAACTCAATAGTAGAAACAGTTTCTGTGAGATTGTGTGTTAATAGCATTAGTTAAGTTACTATCAGACTTTATTTTGGGGTTAAAACATTCCCCTAAAATAAGCTAAAATGTCATCTGGATTTACATAAAGGTTTGTATATCTATCTCAATGGCCACTTTTAAAATGCACAGGTATGTATTAATTAGTAACAACAATCGGTTTATTCATACAATTTGCCGCCAAACAAAACATGTAAAACAGTGTTAAAATTTGCAAAATCAGTAGAGTATAGTTGTTTTATTGGACGAACAACCGCTAGTGACAAATAAAAATGCACATTTAGGGAATTCTGTTGCTTTGGATAAGGAATTAAAAATGTTCACTGGAAGAAGAAAAAAAAATCTGTGAAAAGCTCCATTTCTGATCAGTTTAAATTAAAAATTTAGATTGTAGTCTTACCCTAAATGTCTCTGAGCATTCCTGATTGGCCTCCATTTCTCCTTTCCTTCTTTCATTGTCAGTTTTCAGGTTTTCATTTGTGCTCTCCGTCTTCTCCGTCAACTTCTGAATCAGGCTGGAAAGACTTTCCATCAAACTCTCGACTTCTGAACTCCTTTTAGCAGCACGCTGGCCTGGGAAGATTTATTGGAGATGAAAGCAGTTCAACTACAGCGATGCAGTTTATAATGCAAACATTTTCAGAAGATCTTCAATATGTCATGAAAATGTTCTTATTATCATATCTTCATATATAAGTCATATCTTCAGGTTCAACCTGTCAACCTTCATCAACCCCTTCAGGGTATGAAGCACTTCAGTGTTCATTTTAGTAGAATCTAATCAGTTAAAAAAAAGTTTAAATTATTAATAATGTCGGCTAATTGAAACATTGCAATACCATGCACCTTTTGTACAAATAGGTACAAACAGCAATAATTTCAACAAACTTGGACTGACTGACTCAAAATATTGGGTATAAATTTGAATTAACATCCCAAACATGGAGGTGTAGTATAAAAACTAAATGGTTAAAATGATTTTGAAGACTAAACCAGAGAACGAAAACGTTGGTTCCGATATCGGGGTCTATCTACAGACATGATTTTAAGTGATATTGATATTTTAATTTTCAATTGACATAAGACCTACTAATTCAGATATGAGTGAAATTCATAAAATAATGTCCAATATTGCTGACAGGTCACCCCTTGAAAACCAAACAGCTTGAAGTTATGTTGTTTGGTTGATAAGCTTTTAATAGTGCACCAATAGTCTATTGGATAGCATTTAAATGTCTGATGTGGAAGGACCTCATACCATTTACAATAAGGATCGTATTCTCACTTTGGGGATTATATATACCAAGCATTTTGTTCTTGAGTTGTTGTGGTAACAAGCTATTTTCAGTGACTAAATATTAAGACCCGCCCACTCATGAATACTAATGATATGAAATTGTCGTTCATATATACAAAGATATTGACATTTTAAGGATTTTATGTTAAGCTCCGACCACTCATTAATATTCATAGGATGCATACCAAAAACAATGGAGATCGTCTTCTCACTATGGGAAATATATATGCCAAGTATGGAAGCAATCCAAGAATTTGTTCTGGAGTTATTGTGGTAACGAGCTATTTTCAGTGACTAAGTATTAAGCCTCGCCCACTCATGAATACTAATGATATGAAATTTGTCGTTCAGATAATTTTGCTTCTACCATATACTAAAACAACCATACCAAGCATGAAGCTAATCGGACATAAGGTTACAAAGATATCGACATTTTAAGGATTTTACGTTAAGCCCTGCCTACTCATTAATATTCATAAGACGCATACCAAAACCAATAGGGATCGTCTTCTCGCTATGGGCAATATATATGCCAAGAATGGTAGCAATCCAACATCTTGTTCTTGCGTTATCGTGATAACAAGCTCAGGTGTCACACACATACATACGCCGACTAGACTGCATAGGTTCCGATATGCCTTTGGCATCGGAACCAATAAAGGGGTTTAGAATTTACTTGCAAGGTCTGGAAAGTGTAATTTCTGGTGATCTAGGCTTATATTTAGCACAATTTTCTTGGTACTCTACGCGTTATGATGGCGCTCCGCTTTAGATGGCGTCACACATTTCGACTTCTTCAGCTTCCGCCCGCCAGGTTAGTGGAGCTACGCCTATGGTCTTTTTTTCAATTGCTTATGTTGCAATGATTAAATTGTATAACCGCTCCACAAAAGTAGCCCCTTGAATTCAATTCCTCCTTATACTGTCTTCCAGCTGTACAATACGACGCGACGTGTGCATGTTACAGGGAACCCGTGTAGCACTATATGTATAAAATATTTATAATTTACCGTTTTTGCATATGAATTTGTTTTGTTATGAACAAATTATGAACTCAAACAGCTGAAAGTCGCTAGCAAATCAATGACGCCTGCCGTTCCTTACATGTTTCTGCTAGGCCTCATTGTAATATCGATGCAATTAATATTTGGGCCAGTTTACATTAAAAATTTATTATAAAGGTGAATTTTTATTGCTTTTTCTTTTCCTGATTTTGAGCATTTCATCTGATATTTACATGACTGTGTTCCAGATAATAGCACATAACATCATCCGTAGTACAGAGATGGACTAAAACTTTCAAGGGTCGGGTGTTGACCCTATTTCTCCCAACTTTTCCGTATCTCTTTCATCCAAGCAATTTGCTGTGTTACAGTGTTTGTGGTGGGGTGTAGTTTCTAGACATTATTCAACACAAAAACCTAAGAATGTTATATGTTCTGCCTGTATGTTCTGCCTGATATTCATCTTCCTCTGATGTACAAATGTATAATTAACATACATAACCTCTTTACATTGGTGCAACGGTTGATGTATTCGCTATCTATACCATAAATTATGTCTGGAGTACTGTCCATCTATCTGAACCCATCACCATGTTAATCTGTAGGCCCTACATCAAACAATGTACACAATTTCTGTGTGCTTCATGCTATCTGAACCCATCACAATGTTAATCTGTAGGCCCTACATCAAACAATGTACACAATTTCTGTGTGCTTCATGCTATCTGAACCCATCACCATGTTAATATGTAGGCCCTACATCAAACAATGTCACAATTTCTGTGTGCTTCGTGTGAAGTATGATTGTTTACGAGCCTGCACTTCTTGCAATATAGCTGACATGTATTTTTTTTTTTTGGGGGGGGGGGGTAAACATTTGCAATAGTACTTTTTTATTTGTTTTGCAATCTTATCACAAATCACAATATTTGACCTACATTATTTACATGGCATGTAAAAAGGGCGGCGATATACATGTGCAGTGTGAATATTTTCTTTCTGTGTAAATATTTCTCAAGCATTTACTATTTATCTTATATTTCTGGCTGTATATATAGACATGCATGCCTACCCCTTCATTCCCATTCCACCAAAAGAAAACAATTATGGTGATGCGTATCTATAAATTAAGTAAATGGGTACACTTAGCAGTGGCAGATCCAGGGGAAAATCGGGGAGGTTGACCACTTCAGCCAAAATCTCCCCCCATCTTTTTTTTTCTTTTTTCTGACCAGAAAACCAAGAGGTTTTGTGATTCCTTGATGGTCTCAAATTTCCATTCTGATGATTAAATAAGAAAAACCAGAGTTTTTGTGATTCCTGCCGTTGTTAAAATGACCATCAATATGTTTTACCTAATTGTTTAAACTT
>JAODFY010154519.1:0-11035 GCA_027580055.1 Paracaudina chilensis | reverse complement strand
TTGACAAATTACAATTATCTAGGTCAATTCAATGTTGCAATCATATTGTTTCACGCTTCAATTTTGCAGGTCAGTGGAAGGGATCTCTGTGAGATAGATGGCTGGGTTCAATGTTCAGCATGTATGGAGTGGTACCATTGCAGGTGCTTTGGTCTGCCATTACATATTGCTAAGCAGATAGTTTTCAGTTGCTGTGCAAGAGTTGCCAGTGAAGATGGAAAACAGTTAGTATATCCTATACTATGAACCTTAATGATTTAAAGGATACTTTGTTTGTATTTCAGCTGGGTGGAGAAGTGAAATGTTGTTACTTGTAACTGAGATAGTTCAGTAACACCAGACAAGATCATTGACATCAGCTTCTAAAAATATTGAAATAGGAAAAAGAATGAAAGTGTTTTGCATTATTCAAAATTTGACCAGCAGACCGATACAACTTAGCCATTAGCAATTAGGTTAGGATATTCATGGGATCACATTCATTTTAAAAGGAGGTTATTCAGTAATTTTGCATTCACATAATTGCTTTGATGACAGTCTGGTCCAAAACAGTATCCTCCTTTAATACATTGATAACTTTAATTGTATCCATTCTCATATCATGTGGTGACAAAATTCCACATGCAGAGATTAGTTACAGTGGTCATGGAAATGCAAGAATTCACCATGATGGAAGGAAAGAGATCACACTGCTTCAAATTTAAAGGAGAGACACACTTTCTCTATGCAATAAGAGAAAAAACAATCACAGAGGTTGTATAGCATACATGTCAGAACACTAAAGACATACATACTCTGCTTCAGCAGGCTTGCCCCCAAGCAGCTTGATGCTGCCTAGAATGCCTGTCACATTAAGAGTCATGCTTAACCATGCCATAACTCCTTAAATGTCAGATGAATGCCCCAAATGCTGCTCATTTGTGATATGGTACCCCATATGGAATAATACCTATTGAAAAGCTGTACTGCACTTCATATTATTGATATTCAGTGGGGCATACTTTACAAAATACTGTGTTATTACTACAAGGAGGTTGTCACAGACGTTCCATGCTCAGTGTAGGTCGCTTGTAGAATTAAGAATGTTTAACACTGTTCCTTACAAAATATTGAGTTTATTCAAGGTTCATATCTTTGGTGGTAAGGTCATCAGGCAGAAATCTGGAAGAAGTTAAAAGCTCATGGCTTCATCTGTGGTCTTGAATCCAAGAACACCATCATATTAGGAATATGATGCATCTCACTGTTGTAACAGCATATATATATTTGAACAGTACTAGTCCTACTTTGATGAAGTGTCTCATCCAGAGATCAAATTCCAGCCGTGATCACTATACAGATCTATGACGTACACAGTGTTATTTCATTTCAAATAATCATTTTCAGATTAGCTGTATTTCCCAAAGAAGGAGGCCTCATTAGTGTGGAGATCAAGCTGTCTGACCTCTCATCACTCCAGCTACATAAAGGCATTACAGATGGAGTAGTTGATTTCTACATCAGTATTATAGGCATTGCATATACTAAACTATGAATTTGCAAATAACTACTGGTCAATATGAATGAAATCTGAGACCAGACAATTGATATGGAAAATGATCAATGATACATGGCAGAGGGATTGCATTACAATGATCTCAGTTTTATTTCTGGATTATTATTTATGGATTAAGCTAATTCACTGTTTGTAAATCTACCTTAATCATCTCTATATGGCCACTAGAACTTGGACAGAATCAAACACCTAAAATTATCATGCGAAGATTGAAGTTTTCAAGTTCTACAGATGCTCTAAAACAAACTGCATATTCTCCCTATACATGTTTGTGCTGAATACAAAAGAGTCATTATGATGTTCTGGCGCCGCCATTACCTTGTTAACGGCCAGCGGCGTGAGATCCACTACTCTACATGCTCAAAAGGTGGATGTATTCTACCCATTGCGTTACAAGGAATTCTACATTCCGTGACAGATCATTCAGCATTGCCAGTCCAAATTTTGGAACAGTTGTCCAATCTTCCCATGTGTTGTTCTCTGTGAAGCGCCAGTAAATGCTCCTAGAGCAGTCTTGAGCTTAAAACAAGCAAATAACCATTGTAAACCACACAATGAGGGATCAATGATCACAGAATATGTAGTAAAATGTGATACAAAGGATTTACAGAATTTTCTGTGACAAGTTAATACCCTTCTGTACTTGTGTTGTTGGCATGAGATTCAGTCATACATTGTTTCCATGTAAAATACTACAAAACCGTACGTTTGGTTTGCTCTGCATGCCACATGCAGCTCAAAATAATGTTGTTACTGACTGACACATATTTTTTTAAATATTGAGTCACATTTTTTTAAATTTGATCCAGTTTTTTCTAATTGATTTTGAATAGATAGGAATAGAATGTGGCTTTCTGGTTGCGATGAGTGCTTTGGAATCCTAACTTATCAGATTTTGACTAGCCTAGGTGTGGCCCATGGTCTTATCTATCTAAGTTTTATAGATGCACATTACAAGACATTAAGTGGTAGATTTTCACCTCCTTGACGGACCTGGCGAGGGGCACATGCCTCACGGTCTTCTCAGACAACACGACGACAGTCGCCTACATCAACAGGCACGGGGGACGCACTCCCCGAACCTGTGTCGCCTAGCGTGGTCCCTGTGGATGTTGTGCCACCAGCACGACATCCCCCTCAGGGCCTCTCGTATATCACAATGAAATTTGTAAGTAGGGTTAATATTAAAAATTTCATCAATGGCATCGGAACCACTAAGCCTTTTGGTGGTCTGGTTTTCCCTCATCTCAGATGGATTTGTTTTCCGATGGACTCACTACATCCTGACGTGAAACACAGACTTACTATTTCGCAGTTGTGGCAGTTCCTGCAATTGTTCTTGGGCTTGAATCAAGCATCACCATTAGAATATGGCAGGATCCAAGTAAATCATTAGTTTTCGTGTCTGTACTTTTATAAGCTAAATTCGGTTAACTGCTTCATCCAGTAATATACATTTTTCTGCATTTGAGTTCCATGCACCCCATGAGTCTTCCAGTCGTAGTAGTCCTGGGTGTGGTGATCAAGGGGCATTTCCATGGTCCTATGTGCCATTAGATTTTCACATTCCCATATTCAGTGGGAAGAAACAATCCCCAAATGACCCCTCTTTTGCTGAATGGAAGGCAGAGATTCAGACTGCATACAAAATGTGGCGCACACCAGAGGACCACAAAATATCACTCTTAATGAGATATCTGGGAGGCGAGGCAAAACGGGAGGTGCTAGTGATGGACAAAAGGGATAGAGTTGAGGAGATATTTCAGTTATTAGAGAACATTTATGGGGAGAAAATCTCATTAACTTACCTCTTTACAAAGTTGTATGCCCGAAACCAACTGAACACAGAGAGAATACGCAACTATGCTTTGGTCTTAAGGGAGTTGGTCTACAAAATTAAGCAAGCAGCCCCGGATAGTGTATCAGACAAAGTAATCAGAGACAAGTTTGTAGATGGAATGAAAAGCCCGTACATTAAGTGTGAAATTAAGAGGACCATCAGAATTAACCCAGAGTTGACCTTTGACAAAGCCATGACAGGGGCTGTAACACTAGAGGGTGAGAGAATAGAGTATGAGTCCATGGGAGAGGATGCCACCATACAACTTCAGCGACTAGACAAAAACCGCCCTCAGAAAGACACCTCAGAGATGACCAAACTGAGAGATACCATACAGGACCTTCACAAGAAAATAGTCACCTTGGAAAGTAAGCTTCAACAAGCTCCACATGATACCCAAGCAACTATACCCTCACAGAGTCGAAGACCACAATTTAGGTTTGCTGATGACGGCACACCCATCTGCTGGAAATGCAATGGGATGGGGCATATTGGCAGGGACTGCAGAGGTTATTTTCAGCAAAGACATCATCCATATGAGGAGATGGACCATGCCAGACAGCAACCAAGGAGACCTCAATGGAGGGGAAATGATGAAGGGCGTTTAAACTAGAGACATCCATTGTTGGGAGCCAGACGATGGATTACACGAAAGAAAAGGGCTCAAAAGTAGAAAAGACAAGAAAAATGGACACATTAATTGGAAAACACTTAACGGCAGATATTGTTATTGCAGGTGTAAAAACTGAATGTATATTAGACACCGGTTCACAGGTCACAACAATTGGTGCAGAGTTTGTTAATAAGCACCTGAAAGGAATGGAGCATTCAAGAAATGACATAATATGGTTAAATTTAAAGGCAGCCAATGGGCTGAACATACCATATTCCGGGTACCTGCAAACTGATGTGACCACCTTGGGTGCCAGTGTACCAGGGGCCGGGATCCTAGTTGTTAAGGAAGATGCTGCACCAAATGTTCCCTGCCTGTTAGGAATGAATGTACTGAAATATGTCCAAAAACAACTATTTAGTGTTAAGGGACAGAAATACCTACAAGAATTGAATCCAACCAAGGAGTATCAGCAGTTGTTCCAAAAGATTGAAGAAGAGCAACCACACACTTTTTATACTAAGGATGGAAAGGTAGGCTATGTAAGGATGGCAAGACGCTCACCTGTGATAATCCCTGCACTGAAGGAAGTTATACTCACCGGAAGATGTAGGACTGCACCGAATGGAGGGAGCTATGAAGCACTTATAGAGCCACTTGCAGTTGGACAGTCATCTTTACCTGCAAATGTTCTGGTTGCAAGGACTTTAGGGACTGTGGTTAAAGGTAGAGTACCAATAAGAATCATGAATCTTAACACATATGATGTGGCTATCCATAGGACAGTGAGACTTGGAGAATTGTTTCAGACAAATAGTGGCGTGGAGCAAAATATTGACCTACAGGAGATTGACGAAGGCACAATAGAAGTAAGTGTAAACATGGAAACAATTGTAGATGGAGATGTAAGGAAGAAGATACACATCAACAATGATCTCCTAAATCCCAATGAGCAAGAACAGGTCGAAGGACTACTAAGTGAGTACAAACATGTCTTCTCATCTGGAGCTGATGATCTAGGGTATGCTACTACTATACAGCACCAAATTCCAACAGGAGATGCCTCTCCAATACGACAAAGGCACCGTCGCATTCCCCCACAAATGATGAAAGAGGTCAAGGAGCACCTCAAAAGTCTGTTGGATCAAGGAGTAATCCAAGAAAGTCGAAGCCCTTGGGCATCCCCTATTGTCTTAGTCAGGAAGAAAGATCAATCTCTTCGCCTATGTGTAGACTATCGTAAGCTCAATGCAAAAACTCACCGAGACGCCCACCCACTACCGCGGATTGACGAATCCCTTGATGCACTGGGAGAAGCAAGATATTTTTCAACGCTGGACCTGGCCAGCGGTTACTGGCAGATTGCCATGGACCCAGTGGACCAAAAATGACGGCTTTCACTACGTCGATGGGTCTATACGAGTGGACTAGAATGCCCTTTGGATTAACAAACGCACCGGCCACATTTCAAAGGTACATGGAGAGTTGTCTAGGGGATCTACATTATGAAACACTGCTTATTTATATAGATGATATAATTGTGTTCTCCAAAGACTTTGATAGCCACTTAGAACGCTTAGCAACTGTGTTCAAAAGACTGCAGAGACATGGTCTGAAGTTGAAACCATCCAAGTGCCACCTCTTTCAGGAGAAAATAACCTACTTGGGACACGTTGTATCAGCAGAAGGTGTGGAGACTGACTCAGAGAAATGCGAATGTATAAAAGAGTGGCCTGTTCCTCAGGATGTACATGACCTGCGACGTTTTCTTGGTCTAGCAGGATATTACAGAAGATTTGTAAAGAATTTTTCTAAAATAGCTGCACCTCTGTATCATTTGCTTGGACCAACAAAACGGAAAAATGGATCAAGAAGAAATAAGTCAGCAAGTACTGAAACACCAAAATTCAAGTGGGGACAAGAAGAGCAAGGGGCCTTTGACCAGCTTAAAGAGAAACTGACTTCACCTCCGATTTTGGCATACCCAAATTACAACAAACCTTTCAAAGTGTATACCGATGCAAGCAGCTCAGGCTTAGGAGCAGTCTTAGCACAGGAACAGGAAGGGAAGGAAAGGGTAATTGCTTACGCCAGCCGAACGTTGCAGCCCACGGAAAAGAACGATGGAAATTATTCTTCCTTTAAAATAGAACTGAAAGCTGTTACATGGGCTGTCACTGAAAAGTTCAAAGACTATCTTTCAGGTTCTGAATTCACAGTTTATACAGACCACCGACCACTAGCCCATTTAGGGTCAGCACAACTGAATGCGACAGAGCAAAGATGGGTAGCAAGACTGTCCAGTTACAATTTCAATATAGTCTACCGACCAGGCACAGCAAATGGGAACGCAGACTCATTGTCAAGAGTTACAGAAGGAAAGAGCAAGTGTCCAGCAGAAACAATACCAAAGGAGGTAGTTAAGGCATGTTTTTCGGCCATTGGAAACCCTGCTAGTGGAATAAACCACTCAGATGCTTATACTGGTACTGAAACATTTCCAGGTATGACTTCAGTGGTTATGTCATGCACACAACAGGCTGATACCGATTTGGGACCTGTAATACAGCTTCTACAACAAGAAGGAAAGCCTGATAAGGACCAAACATCAAAGCTTCCAGAGAAATCAAGAAAGCTGGTACAAGAATGGGGAAGACTATGCCTAAGAGATGGTGTTTTGTATAGGACTATCCAGGACAATTATGAGGCTGATGAAATATTTCAATTAGTCCTACCAGATAAATTAATTAAGGAGGCATTTGGATTGCTACATGATAGAGCAGGACATTTTGGAAATAAAAGGACTCTGAAAGCAATCCAGAAACGTTTCTTTTGGCCTGGTATGGCAAAAGATGTGGAAAACTGGTGCAAAGTATGTGAGAGATGTGAACTAAGGAAGTTATCCACACATCCGCCTAAGGAAAACCTAGTGAAAATCAGAACGACGGCACCATTAGAAATATTAGCTGTGGATTTTCTCACTATTGACAGATCTTCAAGTGGGCTTGAAAACATTTTAGTGATGACAGACCTGTTTACAAAGTTTGCAGTGGCTATACCCACCCGAGATATGACTGCAAAGACAACAGCTAAAGTTTTGTGGAGGCACTTCTTCCTCTTATATGGATGTCCTGGCAGAATTTTGAGTGATCAAGGACCAAATTTTGAGTCAAACACTATAAAGGAATTATGTCATATGTATGGTATTAAGAAATGTCACACCACACCATACCATCCATCAGGAAATGGTCAATGTGAACGATTTAATAGAACCTTACTTAACTTGCTGGGAACACTGCCACCACATCAGAAGGCAAACTGGCCAGAATTTGTACCAGAACTGGTAAATGCCTACAATAACACTGTGCATTCTTCAACAGGATTCACTCCATATTTCCTCATGTTTGGAAGAAATGCAAGACTGCCTGTAGATTTCATGTGGCCAAGAGAACATGTGGAAGGAAATGAACCTGACACTGAGCCAGTGGATTCTTGGGTTAAGAGACATCATCAGAATACTGTAGATGCATACAGGCAGGCTATTAAGAATGTGGACAAAAGTGCAGTACAACAATCTAAGACATACAACAAAAATGCGAAATCATTACCTCTGATCCCTGGTGAGAGAGTTCTAGTCAGGAACAAACGAGAAAGAGGGCGTCAGAAAATTCAAGACAAATGGGAGAAGGAAATATACTTAGTAGTGGAACAGCCACACAGTGATATTCCAGTGTATGTTGTTAAGCCTGAAAATGGTAGAGGGCAACAAAGGACCCTACACAGAAATGATCTAAAGCCATGTGTGTTTCCGGTAGAGAGCTACAATCTCCCTGAATCCATTGCTGGACCAGACAAACAGGTGGAACCTGTGAAAGAGAAAAGAGACAGAATCGAAGTATACCCTGTCTTAAACATTCCTTCATCAAGTCAGCCTGAGACTACTGAACTCACTTATGTGGTTCATGACCAGGAAAGTCTGAAACTTAGAAGGTCCAATCGAATTAATAAGGGCATTCCCCCAAAACGTTATGGGGTATTCAATTATAATTTGCTTGAAGACTTAGAGGAAGCTTGGGTTTAATTAAGTTCAGGGTTACAAACTTAATATTTAATCTTTAATTTTCCATTCTTGAGCTTGTTTGGAAGCTTCCTCATTTTTTTAGTTTTCATTTATATTTGTTGATTTGTGACAAAATGCCAAGGACACAAATTAATATTAATTGAAAGGGCATTTAATATTTTCATAATGCAACCAGTTTTCTATTTAATGTTTTTATATCACTTAATTCAACAGAATTGATCATTCACGGGGCAGTGTAGACTAGGCCTAGGCCTAAATTATATCAGCTTACTGTTGAAATTGACGGAATGGCTGTTGGATGGCTTATATATTTGTAATTTGCATTACTCAGGTGTTACTTGGGCCTTTCTAGCAGCTGGGAAAGCTTTAGGGAAGGGAATATTTCATTTTTTTTTATATATACGGTATTCATTCATTCAGACCGGTTGAGGGTAAAAGAGTACCCAAGAGAAAATATTTCCACGGTTTGTTTGAAGTTTGAGTTAGATAAGTGAGGTAACCGGCTGAGGGTAAGAGAGTACCTGAGAGAAAATATTTCCACGGTTAGCCTAGGCTAGACAATGAAAGAGTTGAAAGCAGTATTTTATTCATTTACTTTTATTTATATATTTTAGACTTCAGGAGAAGTCTGGTTTTCAGGGGGGAGGTATGTAAAGTGGGTCGTATTATATGTATGTAAAGTGGGTCGTATTATACACACTGTCCTTAGGATGATCACTAACGTTACGACACTACAGTACCGTTATAGGCCTAGTAATACTAACGGTCACACTATAAAGCCTAGGCTAGGCTAACGTCAGGTTTAGGCCTAGCCAGATCAGTGTCTAACGTTAGTTATATTCAATCAGTTTCTCTATAGTCTTTTATTTTATCTAGTATTATTTTCCTTGCAGTTTTAGCAGTAATCCTTTTATATACTTGCCTAGTTACATCCTGAGTTGCTATTCATACAGTACACGTACAAACAATTCTTTTAATTCAAGCGTTCGCGGGCATACGCACCATAAGTACCAGTTCGCGGTATGTGTATAAATGCAATATTAATGTTATTTATATTGTACTGTATAGGGCGCGTGTGTACGCGTTCTTATATCACAGTGAATCCTGTGTGGCGTAATATCCTTATGAGTAATGCAATACGTCACAGAGGATTCCCCTTTGCTGCGTTTGTAATATTCTGCGTCTGTACGCGATCGTTTTTGTTATTTAATTTGAAATGTGTTAGATGCGTGGAATAAAGAATTACGGATTTGAGCTGAATGAGGTCGGACGTCCGGTGTGCGAGTGTGTAATTTGAGGAATGATTGAGGTTGAAGAGAATTAAAGAGCTAAGTTATCTCTGTTAACATTATTATTAAGATTAAAGAGCTAAGTTATTTCTTCTACGATTATTATTTGTAATACTTTTGGAGTGATTAGTTTATCGGTTGACAAACTTAATAATTGGTTTCCGTTTGTTTGATTCTGTTAGTGTTAATTAGTAAGCTTAAGAAACGAATTGTAAGGGATGGGCATGGGTCATTAAATTGTTGCGACTTTAAGAAATCTTTCTCTCGTTATTTGTTTAATCCCCCTTTGAATCCTCATATTCCTAGGACGGAGTAGAGCATTTGCCGACCCACTTTTAGTATAAAGTCATAACATTCTCGGACTTTTACACATATCTTATCAATATGAGTGGAAAAGGATCAGTCCTCACTAAACTGAACACCAGGGTAAGGTTGCGTAGAAACACACTTCACGATTTGGTTGTATAATAATATGGAGTAAAAGAATACAGATTTCACTCCGCAGAAATCATGAAGCATTTGGAGGGATTAAATTTCATGTCCCAGAGTTTCGCCGAGGATTCAAGGGCCCTGAGATCTTCTTGGAGGATAAGGTGGTTATCAAATGAGTGAACAGGCCTATACAGCAAAGCGTCGTCAGCAAACAAGCGTAATTGGGATTTAATGTGATTTGTTATATCATTAATATAGCATAAAAAATAGTATGGGGCCAAGGCAAGTGCCTTGCGGAACACCCGAGAGAACTGGAACAGGTGATGAAGATTTGCCATCTCCCATTTCCATGAAGAAGTGATCGCCATCCTGGCGGTGAGGTCTAAGGGGTGTCCCCCTCCCCCTTTGGAAAAGTTTTTGTAATGTGAAGGGTGCTGAGATTCAAAATGGTACACTGTAGGGACCAATTTTGAGGTTCCTAATTTTGCACTTAAAATTTTGCACTTAATTTCTTTTTTAAAATTGCACTTCATTTAATTTGTTATGGTTCAAATGCCTGCAATATGTATAATTATTAATAAAAATGGCTGTCATTGAATGAGCCATCGTAAGCTACAGATGCAGCAAATATATGCTTATTATTTTTATTAGGTTCAGGAAAAAAGTGTGGGGGGGCAGATGATTTTTCCCCCTGTCCCCCACCTGTTGAAGCCCATCTAAATCCTAAATTCCTCCATCCACATACCATGTCTGTACATTCCATTCCACATCAAATCCATCACATCGCCCTCACGACCAAGTTCATACCCTTATCCCTGGTTCCCGCTTATCATATCCAGATCTATGTTACGTATCTGCACATCGACATCGCACAGCATAAGTTGTTATGCTCAGCACATGTATTCCGTGTAATTTTAGCGTACATAAACGTATGTGTGAATTTCTATGTCTACCGTAAAAACAACACTCAACAGTACACGTGGTAGCAAAATTTCCTATATTTTTTGGGGGAAAATACACCCAATAACCTGCATTACGCAACTTACGTTTTGTATTAAGAGTTACCCCCACTTGTAAAATTCAGGTGATAGTTTTTTTTGGTTCCTTGCTTTAGCAAAAGGAACCTATGCATTCAACTTGACATGTGTGTGTGTGTGTGTGTGTGGACGTGTTTTGCAGCAGGTCCGAGGACTTGAACAAAGGAATTCCAAGTCCTCGGAAGACG